>JAVYIG010016413.1:0-31295 GCA_035222895.1 Strongylocentrotus droebachiensis | reverse complement strand
CTTGTTTCAATAATCATCAAGTTTTCTGGTCTATTTTCTGCACCTGTAATGAGATAGCAAGGTCAAATTTTGATGGATCAAAGATGAAGGCAAAAATGCAGAAAAGCCAGAATGTTCATTTATCTTTTTCAAATTTTCAATTTTCATAAATCATAAACTGCATACCCCAACCAGGCTGAGTATACGGCATCTGCAAGAATCTTCAGTATTGAAGGAGGCAGATTATCTTGAAGAAGAAGAAGAAGAAGAAGAACTTAACTGAGCTGTTTTCTTCTTCTTCTTCAGTAGCAGTACAGGCCACCGTCAGGTGTATTGTCGTACTGTTGAGGTGCAGAACATTTATAGGAATGCTGGAAGAGTGAAAGAAAAAAAAATTGTAGATCAAAGTGATAATTTGAAATCACTAACAATGTTTATTCTGCAACACAATTCAGAGAGAAAACTTTAAATTTAATATATCAAACTCTGATTTATTGAAATATTATATATTTGTTTCGGGTCTCGATCCTATCCTCTTCGTTATGTTTGTAGAAAAAAGGCCAGGAGTATGTGACATTGAGCTGACTCGGAAGCCTCAAGTTCTTCGTCATCAGCTCTCGTCCTGGGAACAGCGCAAACTCTGTCCTCCTGCCAGAAGACTTTAAGAATTTGTATCAGATGACTGATGGCATGCTCCTTCAGTGGAGTGTTAAATTAGATGGTAAATTTGAGAGAAAAAATTACCCTCCCTGGAAAGTTAACATGAAATAAGATGAGAAGTATTTACTATTTGCTTGAATTTGAACCAATTAAAGCACAGCTGAAAAATTACATAATGATGATTTGTAGACTTACACTAAAGAAGTACTAAATGGAAATAATTCACCAGTTTCTGCCTCAATTTTTTTTTTTTTTGGTATCATTTCCTATGATGTGCATTTGAGTTAAAGTTTCATGATGTCTCTGGCGTGGATCATTCTGTGAGCATTTCATTCAAGATTCATTTATTTTACTCATCAATGTATATACGATACATAAACAAATCAAATCACACAAATTATTCCATAAATCCCTGTGATGTTTGAAATGATTGAATATGTTTAGAAAAAAAACGAGAGTATAGATTAATGACACAAACTTTGAAATATCTTTTCTTTCAGGGGATAATGTCCAGCCTCTCGGGAGAATGGAGCTCAACTCAATTGCTGATGTAACAAAGATTGCTGGAGAAAAGATTACAAGAAGAAACAAACCCCACCCTAGCTGATCTTGATGATGACTCAGACGGAGAACAGGAGATGGGTAAGGCACCTTGATAAGTCTGATGATGATGATGATGATGATGGTGATGATGATGATGATGATGGGTGATGATGATGATGATGATGATTGTAATAATAGCTGTTGTTGTAGTGTGCACATTATCCTTTCTCTACGTTTTCAATCGTTGTCAGTCATTTATTTTCTTATATTATTCCACTATGTAAAAAAGATATATATATCCATGTTTCAATATGACTTCCATATGACTACGTCATTGCGAATTTGCTACCGTGTATTATCTATATGTGTATATTATTTCTATTGTATATTGTTCATGTGCTTTATTTAATGTCGACAAACTGAATTTCCAAATGGACCAATAAAATTAATCTGAATATGAATCTGTAAACTACTGCTGTAACCTTTGACCTGTAGTTACCAGTGTCTACATAATCAAATTATCATATGCAGAATTATAAAGGCATGATCCCCCATTTCTTTGGATGCCTAAGCCCATGATTAACATGTAGAAAACTTGACTAGGTCTTTAAAGTTGTGAAAGAATCTACCTTTTATATATCATGAGATATATTCAACCTGCTTTAGTGACCACCTGTCCATGAAGACTTATCTAATCCCCTTTCTACATTAAAACTTGCTTTAGTGACCACCTGTCTACAAAGACCACAATTTTTTGTTTCCCTTGAAAATGTTTCTCATTGAAACATGTACTAAACGAACCTGTCTACAACTGTCACTTTTTGTGTTTCCCTTGAGCGGGTTGCTATAGACAGGTTTGACTGTATTATGTAAACCATTGAAACATGTATTGAAGAAATTTGTAGATTTGCCTCGTAAGACATCCTTTCTTGTCTCCCACGAGCGGTTATTTTATACAGGTTTCACTGTAAAAGCCACAGGAAATACCTTTTTTCATAATAGAATTTTCACTTTTGGAAGTTTGAATCACATCCAGTAATTGTTTTCTTTTTAAAATTGCAATTGTTTTTCAGATGAGACACCGAGCTTTGGCCCAACAAGTAGGATCTTTGAGTTGGACCCTTGCCAAGGAAGCGGAAAGGTGTGTCTTGTCTACAGGAATACTAAACCAGGTAATGTAAAGGTTCTGAACCTGGGGGTGTTTCACAAAACTTATTATCAACAACAAGTTACAATAAATGTTACAATAATAATAATAATACATTTATAGAGCCCAGAAACTATCCAACATTAAGCATATATTCTACTGCACTACAAGAGCTCCTAATATGCTTGGATTTACAGTTAATTGAAAAGATGTGCTTTCAGTTTTGATTTAAAGATATTCACAGATGGTGATTTCCTAACTTCAAATGATAAGTTATTCCAAAGTTTTGGGGCTGCACAAGCAAATGCTTGATCACCTAGCATTAGATTGTTTTGATAGATACAAGCTACTGAAATCGTGATATTAAATTAGCTGAGAGCAAATTTGTTATAGAAATTTAGCATTTGTTATTGATAATAACTTTTATGAAACGGGCCTCGAACTGTGATTCCATTGGACTCCATAACAATTTATAAACTTTGTAGAAAGATCCAAATGTATTGCACAATATGAATTATGAATTGGCCATGTGATAAAATAAATTTGTATAATTGATCCCCCTTTAAATTTTTCACATTGTTTGTCAGTATAAAGAATTACTGATGTAATTTCTCTCTCCATGTCTGTATTAACACTTCTAGGTAGACCGGCTGAAGATGCAGAAATCTGGTTTCTAGATACTGCCCTCAGATGGCACTTTCTCGCTGGTACCTTCGCACAGTACTTCCGCCTCATGATGGTCCATTTAGGGCTCCCTCAATGGCAGTATGCTTTCACGGATGTTGGCCTCAGTCCTTCTGCAAGGGTAAGACAAGGAAATTAAAGGACTTCTTATGACAACAAATTTATTTTTTTTTTTATTTTTTTTTTTATATTTTTTTTTTTACTTCAATAGCCTGATCAGTGATGGCATGCTTTTGATTATGGTGGGGAGTATAGTAAGATTGCTATTGAAGCCATATTTTCTCTGCCCATTCTGGCAGCAATGATGCAATCTGTAAGATAGTTGCTAGTGTCTGTACCTGAAGACAGTAGATGACGGGTTCATATATTGCTGATTTAAAGATGCTCTCTTCCTAGGGAATCTTACACACTATCTCAAGCAATACAGTCTGTTTAGACTGTAAGGAATGAAATTTACTGAATAAAACCATACAATCGATCAGTCAATCAATAAATAAGACTTCTTTGTACAATTTGGCTGCACTTGTATTTTTTTGCAGCAATAGTTCAAGGTACTTTTGAAACAAAGTTTAAATTGAAGACTGGGAACGATTCTATATTCAGATGCAAGAATGAATTCAATTCAATCAATCCTTCAACCAATCGAACAGCATGATGTTTTTTCCAACCATATTTTGTCTGCCCATGCATCCTTTTTGCAGCAATGGTTCAACCTGTATGGTCCTTACCGGTTGCAAGTAGACTCCATATTGACGGAGATGTTTGGACCAGAGGATGAAGCAGAGGGCGCCATACCAGACGGTGTACCCGTACAGAAGCTGGACGCCACCAGGGTATTCAAAGGGAAATCCGAAAAGAAGTAAGTCAAAGTTGCATCCGGTCGCGGTTTCATAATACTAAATTAAAAAGTGCCAAACTTTCACAACACATTCACTCTCTCAGCCAACGAATTGCAATTATGTCTGTAGCTTTTATCTATGACTGTGTCCCCTTATTGAAAAAATAGGATAGGGAGTAAGATTAAACAGGTTAGGGAGGGGGGCACACGGATAGAGAGAGACAAACATGCAACAAAAAGACAGGTAGGCAAAGGGAAAGAAAGAGCAGACATACAGACAGACGGAAAGAGAAGGAGAGAGAGAGAGAGAGAGAGAGAGAGAGAGAGAGAGAGGGACTAAAAAAGGGACCAATCGACAGAGAGAATTTTTTTCTTCTTCCAAACACGCTTATATCAATGCAGCATTGCAGTGTCTATAAAAACATGTTTTTATAGCGTGTAAATAATACAATAATATTAAAGCTGTGAAAATTTTAATCTGTTTGATAAATGAGTTAATACAATCATTCGCATATGTACAGTTAGAGATTTAAATGTCTCACAATCTACTCTTCTTAATTTCCTTTTTACAGGAATAAAGCATCCTCAGGTCAGCAGAAAAAGAAGTCGTCAGCACTGAACAAGTAAGCTTCTATAGAGTATTCTGTAGGCCTGTCCTCATCAGCTCAAGTTTGCCAAATAACCTGCTATTTTAACCATCCCGATCGCAAATTAGCCAGATAATTTGCGTCTTCACCAGCCCGCAGTTGCAATTGGCGGGATATCTGGTCGAGAAAATTTCCCATGAAATCTTGGTCTTCATTCCAAAATATCCCTCTATTTGGGACATACCGGGCTAATTTGCGCCTGTCCGAGCTAGTTTGTGATGAGCGTATCGGTCTGGTGAAGACGCAATTTCGAGCTTCGGGATAATATCCAGAGTCTAAAAATAGCAGGTTATTGGCAAACTGGAGCTGATGAAAACAGGCCTAGTATGCATACTACCAGGGAATCAATCCACCTGTCCAGTGACTTATTATTCTTTAAACGCAAATCTATGCGATATGTGTGACATAAAATGTGACAAGGGCCTTTAATAGAGTATTAAAGTCAGATGTGATTGGAAAGGTCAAATATTGCTGGTTACAATGTTTATGATTTGTCAGTTGACCTTTGATGTAAACCTACATCCAATGAACTTACATTAAAGATGTGATGTTTTATTTGGCAAAGAAAGTCCTCATGTGGGATTAAACCTGTACTTGTACCTGGAGTGGAAAAGCAGGGGAACAGTCAAGTGAAAGAAATGAATAAGAATTATAACCTTATACAATTTTGAAAATACAGATCATTGATGATATTGAGGATATGAACCATTGGTAATTCTGTAGTATGAAGTCTACTACAAGATGTTCAACTGCTACACTTGTTAGTATGACAGAACTCCATGAATTCTTTTATCTTCTGCAGGCCAATGTCTGGCGGACTGAGTGGACGATCAGCTCAGTTTCAGGGCAGCAGTCGATTCAGATGATCCTAGTTCTTAAAGATGTCACCATTCTGCTGAAGCTTTGACCATTCCAGACCGAGGGATGCCTTTGGAAGTATCAACAAGGCACTTCTTGATGAAAGACAATACCTATGCATATACATCTGAGGGCCATGATGGGGTGGAGAAGTCGGATAGTTGATCGTTTAAAGTGATAAGAAACAGCATGGATAATCTCTCAACAACTGTCACGTAACTTTGCAATGAAGTGGAGGCCATAACTTTTTTTCTTCATAAACTCAATAAAGCATTTCCCAACTAGTTACAGAGATGCCAACTGTTCCGTTTTTTGCCGTATTGTTCCGTTTTTTCGCTATGAATACGGCAGTACGTTTTTTGTATGTTTTGTTATGTTTTTTATTTTTTATTTTTTTATTTTTTTATTTTTTTAATTTTGTATTATTATTTTTTTTTTAGTGACGTTTTTCTTAATTTCTGAACATGGGCTTTGTGTCGTAAGTGTATTATGCACCTATATCTTCAAATGATGCACGCAGGATGGTGATACGGGCCCCAAACTGCGCAGATTGCGAACAACCCACGTGTAATGTATACGTGGTACTGCCGGGTTTTTTAAGCTGCTCGATTGGGCGATATGTTAAGTTGAGAGATATTTTAAAAAATACTGTTTTTTGTCCAAAAATACTGTTCTTTGCTCTTAAGAATACTTTTTTTTGTTCAAGAAGGTTGGCATCTCTGTAGTTATGGTATCAGAGCTTACAATCACCTTGAAACTTCCTTTTCTTATATGTGTGTTGTTATATCATGAATTATTTTTGTTCTAGATGAATCTAAAGCATTATTTATATTTGTAACAAGGAAAGTTTTGTCTTTTTCTTCTATTCTCGAAACATGTAAATGTACATACAGGATATTGTAGAATTTGTTTTATTTTGGGGAGATCATATTTCACACCAAATTTAATACTGAAATATGAGAAAAGATGATGTTCCATGTCTATATCCCTTATCTGTCAATCTCCCCCCAAGGAATGCTGAGAGGAGATGATGGTCGTATTCCTCCCATTTAAGGCAGACCTGGGCGGTGTTTTACAAAGATCCTAAATCCAACTTAACTTAAAGTTGGACTTAAACATTATGGAGAGCCATTTGTAGCCTAAAAATGAAATACAATATGTATATTCAAAAGCAAAAATTCTACTTTTTTAGACTTTTCATAAATTCCACATCAAGAACATGAAATTTCCTTGATAATAAATAGAAAATATGAATGATTTGAATCAACATTTTATGCATTTGAAAATAACTTTTAAAAAATATTTTCATAGATGCTAACGGCTTTTCATAATTCCATAATTCAACTTAGAGTTAGGTTCGACTTACGATCTTTGTGAAACACCCCTCTGATCTTGTATTGTTTAAGCACTGCTAGTAGCTTGCAGCATACGGTAAGTCTTTTCCAGCGTTCTCTTGTATGTGCTGTTGAGAATTCATCTTCATTCCGTCTGTGTAAGCATTTTATGTTGTAGCAAAATAGTTTACCTCGGTGTACCAAATTCTACCGAAATACAAGATTACAAGTTTCTATCTGCTCTTGAAAATTCAGGTACCGGTACAATTTTATCACCTTTTCTGATATTTTAGACCATCTGATTTTGGCTAAAAAAAAGTGATTATTTTATAGCCCCAAGGCACCCTTAATGTTCTGGGACAGGATTCAGATTATATGACATGGACATCAGCCATGATCTATATTTACAAAAGTTATGCTTCGCTTTTCTTTGCTGCTATTTTGTTTGGACCAAACATACTGGACTGGTCTGCATAATGTCGCCATGTACGTTTGAATGTTGAAACAATATATATACCGCTGCTTAATTCTGATGCCCGAAACCACCTTGTGGCTTCCTCATTAATTTCTGGCTAGCTGGATGTAGCACTGGGGTCTGCTCATGAATCTGTGATGATGTTTTGGGTTTAAAAAAAAAAACCCATTATAAACAAAAAACATTAAAAATAATTTTAACTTTCTTGATCAAAAGGCAACTTATTGAACTATATCTGTACATGTACAGTTCATACATTATACTTCTGATTTCTCTGTATAGAAACTGGAGCTCATTCTTATTGTATTGTGCAATAAAGTTTTTCACATGTATATATGAGTACTTTGTGTGCGTCGTGTAATCTATGCCAGTCAGAATGTTCTTTTTGTTTCATAGATTATACAAAGTCAACTCATTTTGTTGCTTTGCTTACATTCCTGTTTTTTCTTGTTTATTTACTTGTTTTTGCTTCCAATTTCCCCTGAAGTTATATTCATTTTTTAAAAGGGAGGAAGCAGGACACAAATGTCCAATATATCTGACCATAAAACAAAAAATAAGAGAATGAAAGAAAAAAAAAGATAAAAAAGAAGAAAAGAATTAAGCAAATAGTAAGTTTATTATAATAATAATAATACGGATGATGATGATAATTATTATAATTATAGTAATAATGATGATAGTAATAATAATGATAATACTGATGATGATAGTGATGATGATGATATTACTACTTCAACTGCTATACTACTACTTATGATGATATCATGATGTTACTTATAATAATACTCTAATCATAATAATAATACAAAATATGATAATAATAATACTTGTAGTAATAATAACACACACACACACATACAACAATACAGACAAATGAAGAAAAACAAGCAAAAAAAGAAGAAGGTTTAAAAATAGAGAAAGGTTAGTAAAAAAAAAAGGGTTAGTACATTTTCAGAGGTTGTAATTACCTCTAACAGCCCCTTCATTTGTGCCTTTCCTTATGTTAGAATTGTCCATTTAGGGGTGCATGTTTGTAAAAGTGACGTTTAAATAAGAATTACAAAATTGATTTACTCTATAGCAGTGGAATTTGTATTTTCTCACATAACTAATAGTAATATCACAAGCTCATGATTATATTGCCCCCACCAAGCACCAACTATCCAACATAAAAATGCTTCATGCATGATGCAAATAAAGTTTATTTAATTTATTTAGCAGAAACATTTAGATGGTAAATATGTTGTTAGGTTCTGTTGAATCATATTTCATATAAACAATATTTTTGGTATTTTTCGCTCCTCGGCAGATAGAGATATCCTTGTAAAATTGTATATCTCTATGCCACATATGCATGATATGCACCACGCGCGCCTCATAATATTTGGCATTCCATAAGCAGGCATCGTTTTTGCAGCATGGCATCCAGCGTTGAGGATTTAAGTGGTGCTTTACAGAAGTTTGAAAGAGCTACGAAGAATCCCGAGAAATATATTAGGTTTGTTAGTCAATTTGTGTATGCAATAAAGTAATTTTGGGGACATAACGTCCTTCGTTTGACGTTATTTGGATTTATCTTAGCATGCTATAATGCGTTCAGTCCCACCCGTCCGATTTTGAGTTATATTTTTCTTGACGAAGAAAGGCTTGTCTAATTCAACTTTATTTGTCATGTTTTTAATCGTTATAAGACTTTTAAATTAAATTAGATTAACTTTAAGACTAAATTTAATTAATTAATCAATTTATGTAGGCCCTACCGATTATTATTCTTATTTTAGTTTATTTTGATTGATTGGTTCATTCATTGCCATTGCATCAGTGCATTGCCATTTGGAATATAATTATAAATTAAAATTAGACCTCGTGAGGCCTCGACCTCCAGTAGGAGCGCCAGTCTGAGAATGAGGATATTCTCGTAAACACAGACACATCGCGTTCTAACGGTCCTAAGAACTAAAGACGGTCTTCTTTTTTTTCCTCGGCGCTCTGCGGGTTTAGGGTTCCCGATAAAATACCACAAGTTCACTGTCTACTTTACGGGTTGTCCATCTTCCCAAGGATTTGTCGTTCATAACGTGCAAGTCTCAGTGCTGTGTAAGTGAGAAATGCATCATTGCCAACACGCAGATTGGTAATAAGGATCGCCCGTAATAAATATCTATTTTTATATTATTGTTATTCATTTGGGGGAGAGGATCTACTGACTCTGCATAAATTTCCCACCTGGCTGAGGATGAGGCTGAGCCCGTAGGCAGCGCATGCCAACATTAGTCTACTATCTGGTAGAAATTGTTTTGGCATGAGAGACAATTACGATACAAAACATAGGGAGTTACTGAGTGTTGTACATGCTGAGGATGGCAGTTTGCAAACAATTTTTTTTATTTTTAAGCCTGCAATACTTGGAACATCCTACTTTGGAACTGAAAATTCTTGAAATACAGGACATTTCTTGAGCCATGTTGCCAGTAAATCATGCCCATCAGATTTAGTTGTCATCTTTTTGTGGTTTTGTCTTTCATTACAGTTCTCAACCAGCCCATGAAAATGCTCTGACATCATGCACCCAGGCTTTGTTTGGATTAGCAGCAGCAAGTCACGCAGAGGCAAATCTCAAGTCCTCAAACCCACTATTGGAGCTCATTACTGAAGGATTTGATGAGGAACAGATATGGCAGGAATTGGAATTGCAGAATAAGCCTGGTGTGGGCGGCCTTGTGAAGCATGTCGCTAAAGCAATTGCCGGGCGTAATAGGCTCCGTCTTCAAATCCCCATCGAACAAGATATTTTGGAAGATGATGATGGAGATGAAGATGAAGAGGGAAGTCTTGACAGTGATGATGAGCAAGATATTGAAGAGGAGGATGAGGAAGAAAGAGATGAAGATGAGATGATGGATAGTGAGGACGAGCAAGAAGACCTTAGCCTATCAAGAACAAAGAAATCAAAGAAAGCTAGCAAAGACTCTGATGAAAGTGGTGAATCTGATACAAATTTTGACATTGATGAGTTGCACTCAAGAACTAAACCGAAAAAGAAGGCGGCAAAGGCAAATAAACCGATCGAGGACAAGAGTGAGAGGAGTAAGTCATCAGTCGTTGATGACCGGTTTTTCAGACTGGATGATATGGAGAAGTTTTTAGAGATGGAGGACGCCAAGGAGGCCAAGAGAGTGAGACGGATGGAAAGAGGAGATGAAGGTGTTAATGATGACAATGAGGATGATGAGGAGGAGGAAGATGATGAGGATCCTGTTGACTTTTTTGAAGATGCTGCATCCGACGATGAGGGATTCGATGATGAGGATGATGATGAGGATGAGGATGAAGAGAAACAGGTAACTGTTTATTGTTTTACAAATTTGACTTTGGACTAGATCATTTCATTATTCACAAATATAACATTGTCCTTGTCTTTCTATTGCATGCAATGCTGTCACTTTCAATTCATTCAGGCTAAACATTTGTATGAATTTTGGAGGAATTGAATATTTTCAGATCTTGTGTTATAAATCGAATTATCTTATACCTAAAATAAAGTTAATCCCTCAAAAAGGAACATATAGCCATTAGCTATAGAATACACACAGTATTATTGTTAGGTTTATTTTGTGAAGAGATAACAAAGTGTGGTCAAATTCAAGCTTTTTCTTTTATTTTATATACCATACTTTTGTATGGAATTGCAGAAGAATGATATAAAGGTTTAAATTGTTTATCTTTCTTTATAGGAACTGAGATTTAATTAATTTTTTAAAAAGTTTACAATATATTAATAATTAAACCCCCACATTTTGATAGGATAATAAGAGCACAAGAGACATGATGTATGGAGACTTCTTTGCTGCTCCAGGAGCAGAGATGGCAACAAAGTCCTCAAAGAAGAAAGTGCACTTTGAAGGAGGAGACAAAGAAGAAGAGACGGAAGAAGATGGGAATGAAAAAGACTTTGAAGAAGAGAGGCAAGTATTGAATGTATATAATGACAAGGGAGGCATGCCATTCAGTTAATATACAGATGTCTCTTAAAAATTTCTTAAATTTTTAGATTGATCTGTCTGGGCATGGTGTCACATTTATTTGATTGTTTGTTTTATAGGTAGCTCCTATCTCAGTTTATAATTGATTTGAAAAAAAGAAGAACATGGCAAGGGTATGTTATTATCTATCATGTTTTTTGTGACTTACTCGTTAATACTATCTACATGAATAGTTAATCATTAATCAGAGGCCAATCGATCAAATCCCATTATGTCAAATCCCATTATGTCAAATCCCATTCAATGGCAGATGCCTTTCTACATGTATATTTAAAAACAAAATAGATAATACAAAAATATTTAGCCAATGCTCTATTCAGAGACAGGCACTGTTAATGTGCTTCCAACACACAAAAAAGGAGTGTTATATTTCACTGGTTTAGAATTAGAAGTTAATGTTGAAGTCTCTAATCCTGTCTTTCATTCAAACTATAGTTTTGAAGAGGCAGACTTTGAGGATGCAGACGATGACCTGCTAGCTGACCTGCGGAAGGCATCAGGAACCAGGAACAAGGATGACCTTCTCCTGAGCGGCAGTGAGAGCGAAGGGGAGGACATCTCCGACATCCTCGGCGGTGGTCAGAGGAAGAAGGGAGAGGACAAATCCACTTATGAGAAGCGCCAGGAAAAGGTAGGAGTGTTGGATACATATTCAATGTTTACAATTATTCATAGCAAGATTATTCCTATGATTATTGCTACTCGTAGTTTCTGGTCAGGATTTTGAAATAGGAATTAAAAAAACAATTTGCCGAAAGCTTGTCTTTATTTTGATGAATGGGATGATTTAAATTTGTTAGAGTAACTCTGTTCTGAAAATTTGATAATATGAAAGGATATACCAATATGATGTCTGGATCAAGATATGAAAGGGGGCATGTGAGAGATTGAAAATATCTATGTTTGTATTGTATGTATGTGTTTAAAGTAATGATGTTGTCTCTCGAGTCCACCCTAATGTTAAATGGGCTTTGATAAGTGCAGAAAATTGAGAGAAACGGAATAGTAAAAACTGGAGGAAAATATTATGTAGAATTAAAACGATGGAAATATTTAAGTTCGAAGCAATCAAACATGAACTTCGCAGTTCTGGATGCGGTGCTCGTATAAGGAAAAATGTGAAATACCGGTAGCCAATTTGTGTTTGATCAATCCCAACTTTACAAGTTCAGAAATTCTTATCCCTTCTCTCATTTTTATGCCTTTGTTCACCAACTTGGTGCCGGTAGTAGACTTCCCAGTTAATTATTGAAATTCTTCCCCCCCCCTTGAAATGTAGCTTCACAACAAGATCAATGACCTGGAGCAGTCTAACGTGGCAACAAAACCTTGGCAGCTCATAGGAGAGGTCGCTGGGCTCAAACGACCAGAGAACAGTCTTCTTGAAGAGAACCTGGAGTTTGATGTCAGAACAAGACCAGGTATGTAGTAATTTCACGATAATAATAATAACCTAGGCTTCTATGGCGCATTTCATCTTCAGAGAAAATAACAATGCACTTTACAATAATAAAACAACTGAATTACACATAACTACTAATTCATGAACTAAAGAAATATCAAAATAAGGACAAGATTAATAATAATCAATCATTATTAACATCAATTACATAGAAATGAAAGCAAAAGTAAATGAAGTGATATTTATTTTCAAAAGTAAAAAGTGGTACGTCCACTTCGACATTAGCTGATGACAGAGGTTCAGGTATTCTCAAAATATTTTGAATGGTACAAGTTATATCCATAGTAGAAGACGCAAGAATAAGAGCCTAAAAGTTCGCTGTTTCATCCGGGCAAGATCTGCTTCTGAAGAGACGACAATTAGAGTTTACCTAGCGCTTTGACTTGAGCAGAGATCCTGCCACCACTGGTTCATGTGCTCTCCAATGTAGTAATTACTCTCACAGATTTGTAGACCTTTTGATAGAGTGCTTGATTTGTCACAGTGATATCTTCTTGGATTGATATTTTTGTACCTTTTAACTTCCTACGTGACTTATGCTTTCAAGATGTTCATTTTCTATTGTACATGTAGTTCATTCAACATTACTCTGAATCAATGGTGAACTTACCTTGGAAGTGGCTTTAAAATGGAAAAAAAAAACGTATTTGCCCCTCCTCTGCAGCAATGAAGATGAACAGTGTTCTATATGAAAGGCTCTGTGCAGCTGTTGAAGGACATTGACGGTTGAACCATTCTTTGGGGTCAGATTCATGTCTTCTGGATGCCAATTTTTTTTGTTGAGATTTGTCTTTAAAATGTTCACTGTTCACGATATGGGTGGTAGATTATTTAATTCTGATATCACTCTTTGTGAAAAAGAGCATTGCCCTTTGACTTTACATTTTCTCTATATATATTTATATATACATTATTTTAAATCAATGATAAATCAGTGATAATCTCTCCTTTGGTATTTACATTCTGCCACTTGTTGTATGGCTTTCCCATCAATGTACAGGGGCACGTTATTTGTGCCACCATTTTTCCTGTAGTCAAAGATCATTTCATGAGTTTTTGTGGCATTTAGAACAAGTGAATTCCCTTCACTCCAAGAAACAAACTCACCAACTGTATCCCTATATGCAACTTCATCATTGTTGGTGATCAAGCCAATGATACAAGTATCATCTGCATACTTTATTACTTGACAAGATGAAGTAGTCGAAGGAGAGAAATCACTAGTAAGCAAGGTATAAAGGATGTGCGAGAGCACGCATCCTTGTGGATTGCCTGTGCTAGGTTGACATAACATTTCCAAAACGTACTTGTTGCACCCTGTTTGCCATGAAATCCCTTAACCATTGACATAATTTGGGATTCACAGCACTGCTTAGTTTTTTCACCAAGGTTCCAGGAACTATGATATTAAATGCAGAAGAAAAGTCTACAAAGAGCACTCTAGCATATGTACCAGTTCTTTCCAAATGTTTATAGACTTCTATACATATTCAATGGCAGAACAGGATCAAGTGGGAGTAGAGTAGCTAGCACTAGTAAACATACATGGATCACAGTCGTCGTATTGTGATGCACACAATGGAAAATCCCGGAGACAGTCATTTACTTCGGAGACAATTCATTGTCTAATTGCTGGTCAATATGTAGATCCTTAAGTGCATTCAAGTTTCAAGTTTAAGTTTCAAGTTTTCGAGGGCTCGAGTTGCTCATGCACCACTGATGCACCTGCCGCTTCAGCTGAGATGGAGGCAGCCGGATCATCGGCATGTCTCACATCAGGAGTCGCGACTTGGCCTGGGATCGAAGTGCACGCGAAGTCATTGTGGTAGTCAAGAATTCACACAAGATTAGATCACAAATTTAGGCAATATGTACGATTGAAAGCTTTCCCAAACAGGATATATTCGTTGTGGGTGAATAACTATAAAGGTCTGAGTGGAATTTATGAGCAGAATAGTATTAAATCCGGGTGCAGAACATCGGTGGAAAATTAACATGGGGAACCAAATCTAGATGTCCGTCTCCATTGAAGAGCTATCTGCTGATGGAGCGGTTATGAACAGATGCCCCATGTTGGTAGGAAATTCCGGCGGTTTGTGCATGAGAGGTTGACCTTTGACCACTGCAAGGTGATTCATGATCCTCAATAATTGAAACTGAAATTTATTGTCCCTTTCAGGAAATTCTTCTGTCACTGGTTTTACAGTCATTGTACATATACATAATACAAGAAGAAATACATAATACAATAATACCAAACGTACATGGTCACAAACATATTAACATTCTGAAAATGATTGTTACATTGGAAACGGAACAATATATACACTGATCGCAGTATAAACATGAACATAAACTGCATCTATAATACCATTTCAAGTGAAAATTTGAATATTAAGCTTACTGTTTATTTGAAAATGTAGGTAAGTTTAGTATTATGAGCCCTAACAAAAATTAAATTCACATTACATGATTACATCATTAGGCAGTGAGAAAGTTTCTTTATGCTGGTAACCAGGGAGTCGACTGGGTTGTGCGAGCGAATCTACACTAGACCTCTCCACAATATGAGATTGTATTGTATTTGTTGTATTGTATTTATTTTCCGTCTTTTAAAAATAACATCAACAAATATACATTTACAATCATAAAGACACACTTATAAAAAAAAAGGAAGACGGAGGGATGGCCCTACTAAACGTTGTTAGCATAACAATCCTGTTTTACAGAGGGGTCCCTATAGACATAGAAAACATGAAAATAGATAGTACAGAAGTAAGGAAAACTTACAGCAAAATAAGAACTTACAATAATAATAAGAGCAAATTGGAGTAAAACAAGAAAAGGGAGAGAAATATTTACGATATATACAAGAGAGAAAGCTAGACAAGTAATTTTTTTTTTAAACGTAATAATAAGATACCTAAACAGCTACAAGAAGTCTGGAGTAATATTGTTTAAATACTTTTGAATGTGTGAACAGTTTTAAGTAACTAAGTGGTAGGAGGAAGATTATTTAATTGAATTGAGCTTCTATATTGAGTAGTTCTGCTACATTGAGGTCCTCAACACTAATCCCATTGCTCAAACACACTGCAAACAGGTGATCGTTAGCAGATTAGTCAGATCTTGTTCCATATCTGAAACGTTGAATTAAGTTTCATGTCCGCAATAAGCTTCTCCTTTGCGCCGATTAGAGCCCTCAGGCGGAGCTTTATAGCTTCATTGTCTCTTTTCAGCTGCTCCATTTCACAAACAACTTTCTCATGGTCAGCTAAAAGCATATTGGATGTCCCTTTCTTATTCTCCAGGCTGTCCTTTGTGCTTTAGGGAATTAATCACTTAAATTAAAGAAATAGAAAATGATTTCTTTCCTACCTTGTCTCGTAGATACGCTGTTGAAGTGCTGACACTTGGGACATATATTATCTCACAAGTAGTTCTTCAAATATTGCACAGCACCCGTAGAAAGGATATGTAATGCTAGGAGTCTACTGGGCCAGCGCCAGTTGGTGCCAGTTTGTGCCAATGCAATTTACTGTGGCGCCTAGTGTCGCCAATAAGGTGCCTAGTGGCGTGTAGTGGCTCAAACTGCCTCCCAACTGGCTCGTGGTGGTCCGTAACGGCACCAAATTTGAATGTGGCGGCAAGAAAATTTCAAAATGTTTGAAATTTTCGTCGCGCCACTTGCATCGAGCAATCAGCGCCAGGTGTCCGCCAAGTGGCACCAAATGGCGCAAACATATCACCCTTTGGCGCAAACAATCCGCCTATTGGAATCCACTGGAGTGTAATGGCGCGCGCCAAGTTGCGCCACATGGCCAAATAGGCAGTGGCCACCTCAGCATCTCTCATCATCTTCTGATGGAGCAGCATCATCACTCCAACATTATCAAAAGCCTCAGACATATCAAAATTGTAAATATTTAGTAGAGATGTTGTTCATACAGCAGCTGAGGAGGGTCTGAACCAGGTAGCCGATGGCCGGTATTTATATAGTCGGCAAGTAGCGCCAAGCGGCGGCAAGTTCAAACCAATTTGGCGACCTTTGGCACAAACTAATCACCAAGTGGCGCAAAGTAGCCGTCTACTGGCGCGAATGGCGCCAACAGGGTGAATTTTGGAATCAAATGGCTGTGTAATGGCGCGAACTGGCGCAAACTTGCGCAACATTTTGGAGCAAGCCTGGTGGCATTTGGCGCACGCCATATGGCACCCAGTTTATTCCACTTGGCGACACATGCCAAGCGGACATTAATTCGGCGCCACAGCGAGCCACAACGCGCCAATCACATAATCTTTGGCGCGAACTGGCACCAACTGGCGCTGGCCCAGTGGGACTCCTAGCATGAGACTATGTACAAAGTAAAGTCACTTCTTTGCGAATTAAGTAAGGAATAATAAACTTATAATCTCTATAAAGTAATAAGGCCTCAGAACCGAGTAGAGAAACAAGCGAAGAAATAAGACAAGAATTAAGATGAAGCTGAATTAGCTTTGCTGTAGATCGACTCAAGACTCTCTAGAATACGTGTGCTCTATATGAACAGCTCAGGAGAAGTGATGAAAATAGGTATGGCAAGCAAGTGTAATATGCCTGTATAAGCTATACCAGTACATTAGGCGGTTGCACATCCCAACCCATAGGGTGTGGAATGTGCTTGCCAGAATAAGTATGTGTGGCACTCTAGTAATGTAACAGGTGTCTCTAAAGAAATGAGTGACAATGGAATAAAAGGCTAGACTTCAAGCCACACAATAAAGACACGACAATAATATCTACAAATGCAAAGTTCTCCTTAAAGGTCAAGTCACTACAGTGCTTTTCAATGACTTTCCCGACACAGGACATCTACGACAGGATTCAGAGATAAATCAAGACATGGAGGATGCTGTAGTCATTGCAGTCGGGCTTTCATTTCTAGCTCATGTTGTCATCCTTCTCATGTGGTTTTGCGTCTTGGAGAGTGTTTTTGGAGGCTCAGTTTTGGGGTTTGATGTGGAATGCTTTAGTCATATTGGGAGTAGAACCCTTTGTCGGCTCATACCTGACCCAGGTGCTAATGTTGTACATGTATCAGGGACATGCAAATCTTTCAATTCAGTATTTATTCGATTCCATAATAAAAACAGTAACATCAACATACAGTAAAGGTAAAAGAAATACTACTTACACCCTGTATACATAATTATTATTAAAATAGTTAAATATTGACGGTAAAAAAATAGGAATTCAGTTGCTGTATAAAAACCCTAGTGGGTTTGTCTGGACAGCCACCATAAACAGTAAAACTAGTAAAAGAATCATACAAAAAGATATATGAATAACAAAAACAACAAAAACAACCAGAGGTGAAATGTGCAGGACCATGACAGTGCTAGGAGCGTGACGGACCCCTGTGTCACACTGTTCCGAGGGCAATGCCAATGAGTCGTCCATGGCAATCACATGGAAAATGTCACACAGATGAGTTGAGCTCTGTCTCATAAGGAGAGCTTAGTAGTGGTCTCACTAGCTGGATGCAATAAGACCACTTTCAAAATAAGCAGAGCCTCACTTTGACTTGGTAAATCTAGCTTGAAAAGTCCGGCTAGCACATGACCTTTCTGGACACCATAAGGAAACATGACCTCCGTCTCTGATTTAAATCAATTTATGCTTCTCCCTATGGTGAAGAAAGGACAGACAGACAGACAGAGAAACCCCTCACATGATTACACACACCTAGGACATTATCACACTCTTTGACACATGTTTACTCAACCTCTTGCTCAAGTCACGTTGTCCCATTTCCATGATAATGTCAAAACAATCACTAAAATGGTTTATTTTGTATATACCTTGATATACCTTGATATACCGTGAAGGCCACACCTCGCCATCGTGGTGATGAAGATCCTGTAGATAGTGTGGTGTGGCAGGGTTAAGGGGGTCCCATGGAACCCAATTTAAAACCCAGGTTGGATAGTTCTCATTTGAAGCTGAAAAGTGTGGGAGCATCAATGGCAGTTTGTGGCAGCTTGTTCCATTTGTTTACAACTCTCTGGCTATAGAAATTTTTCCTGATGTCAAGGCGGCTTCTTGCTTTGGCTAGCTTCATGGAATGGCCTCTTGTTCTTTCATAGTTAGCAAACTGAAAATAATCCTCGGGTTTGGATTTGTCGATTTGCGTCATTTTCCTGTAGGTTTGCAGGAGGTCTCCTCTCTCTCTTCTTTTCTCCAAAGTAGTTAGTTTCAGTTTTACTAGTCTCTCTTCAAATGGTAGATGTTGAATACTTGGAATGAGTTTTGTGGCTCTTGCTTGAACTTTTTCCAACTTCTTTTTGTCTTTTTCCAGGTAGGGACACCAGGCCTGAATGGCGTAATCTAGGTGGGGTCTGACGAGTGATTTGTACAGTTTTAAGATCACTTCCTTACTCCTGAATGTACAGTTTCGTTTGATCATTCCTAGTGTCCCGTTTCCTTTATTTGCTGCTGCAGCACACTGGAGGCAACTTTCAGGGATTTGTGTTCTAGAACCCCAATTTAGAGTGGATTTGTGTCTTTATTGTTTTGTTGTTTGTACCTTGCACTGACACAATAATCCTGCCATCAACTGACCATGCTGACAGGGCTTTGCTCTCTGGGTTACTGCATTCCCTGAATGCCTCCCATAGCAGCGTCGGGTTGGCAGTGGTCAGCTCTTCAAAGATGCTTACCCCTGTCTTTTTCTCCTTCAGTTTTTTTGCTGTTTCTCAGTAGGTTCTGCCTGTGTTGGTAAGATGTTAGCTTCACAATAATTGGCCGTGATTTTCTCCTAAAAGGTGTGGAAGCTGAGTCACCCAGGGGTTCGCTGGGACGACCGATACGATGACTCCTGTCGATGTCCCTCATCTCCAGATTCACACCAAGCTGGTTGGTGGCGATGTCACACACGATCTGGCTGGTGTTCTCATCTTCCCTTTCGGGCACCCCGAAGACCGTTTCACAGTTTCTCCTGGAGTACTGCTCCTGCTCGTTTATCAATGATTCCAATTTGTTTAGGGGTCCACTCCAATCTTTTGCTGAGGATCACCAGTAGAACCTAGTGGTCTGTCTGAATCAGGAACCTGTAAAATATGTTAATATTTGGGATTCTGAAGTAAAATTTTGATGTCCATATGCTTCTGAACCACTGTTCATGTTGAACCCTCAAGTATCTCAAAGCATCTCAAACCCTGTTCACAATCACTCCCCCACCACAGCTCCTGTCATCACCGAGGAGACCACCAAGGACTTGGAGTCCCTGATCAAGCAACGGATCCTGGACCAGGCCTGGGACGACGTCCAGCGCAAGGCCAAGCCTAAGGAGGAGGCCAAGGAGTTCAAGAAGAGGGTGACCTTGGACCAGGAGAAGAGCAAGATGAGTCTAGGGGAGATCTATGAGCAGGAATACATCAAACAGACTCAGGTAGGTACTTTGAAAGGGATCCAGGCTAACTCGGACCTTGGGAAAACTCTGCCTTGCTGCATAAACTGTCATTTTTTTGTCATTTTACCCTAACCCTAAACCTAACCCTAAACCTGATAAATCTGACCATTTTTGCAGCAAGGCCGAGTTGTCCCGAGGTCGTAGATAACTGGCTTGGTCCAACTGTTGCGTCTGACTTGGGAGCCTTTTCTGTACACAGGTATTGGACAGAAAACAACTTTGTGGAAAATTAAGTTTGGCATGGTTTCAAGAGACACTTCAGCTGACTGAGGTTGAAGCAAGAAGCAACCCAAAAATTGTGTAATGATAGTTTTGATAAAATATGGTAATGTCTCTTCATGTATTTAACCTTGATATTACCGAAGAAAAAAAAAGAGTAATATATTTAATTGAAAAGTGATCCCCCACTACCCTACCAGAGCCTACCACAAATTTGAAGGAATTCTGCAGCTTTATTCATGACGAAAATTAGTGTTCTGTGAAGCAGTGCAGATTACACAAGAAACTTTTAAGACCCATCAACTCTAACGTCCATTATGTCTCATCTTTGGAATATCCAGCAAGAAGCCGACGAAGAGAAGGAGGATCCACTGCACAAAGAGATCAAGGATTCCATGGACACGCTCTTCATCAAACTAGACGCCCTCTCCAACTTTCACTTCACCCCCAAACCGATCGGTCCCGAGGTCAGGATCGTCTCCAACACACCAGCCATCTCCATGGAGGAGGTTGCACCCATCAGCGTCGCAGATTCATCCCTGCTGGCTCCCGAGGAGATCAAGGTCAGTTATGTTCATGATTGTTGTTGTTGTTGTTGAGATTAAAGATAAAGGTGAGTTCTGGTTAAAAAAAAGAAAATGAATTCTCACAGAATCAAACGAAACTTACACTGAATATTCAAGATTACAAATAAATGTCATTTGCCAAACAATTTTGGTAGAAATGTATACTGGCTGAGTAATGAGCATAGAAGGCCAGACACCATATGTGTAGTCCCAAATACATCTTTCTGTGTGCAGTGCTTGTTACTTTAACAGGACTGGGCCAAATTTATTATGATTTTGATGACTCAAGAACCTTGCAGTACACACCAATACTTAAATGCTACATGATCAACTTTTTCTGATCCATTCCACACCTTTTCTTTCACAATTCAATCGCATTACCAGAACTCAACTTTATCTTTATGTTCATGATACAGTGCAACCTCATTATAAAGAGCTCTAATATAACTAGGTATCTTTCTATAACAAGGGGATTTTGCTGGTCCCAGCTCTTTACATTCTTTTGTTTTTTACTGTGATATAACTAGGTAACTTCCATGGTGCACGAGGTTCCACTGTATTAACTCTCATAATTGTTTTGAACTTTTAAAGGCGAGTTGTATTGGGGTATGTGGATTTGTTTTGGTTTTGGTTTTGATGAGAATGGGGATTTGTGTTTAGGGGCTTGAAGATTTTGTTTGGTTGTTGGTTGATGTTTACTGTACATCAAATTGGTCATCTTATAGAGAGTTGCTATTGTGCTTTCTTAAAATCGACTGCAAACTTACATTAGCCTTTTAAAAAATATTTACAGAGACGCGATTTAAATCTAGAGTGTTGCTGTGATGGATTCAGATCAATAGCACCTTTTTTATGAGACTGCCCAGGGGACCTATGTTCTATCCA
This sequence comes from Strongylocentrotus droebachiensis, assembly GCA_035222895.1. Lineage (NCBI taxonomy): Eukaryota > Metazoa > Echinodermata > Echinoidea > Camarodonta > Strongylocentrotidae > Strongylocentrotus > Strongylocentrotus droebachiensis. The sequence goes on along the minus strand of JAVYIG010016413.1, from coordinate 9,501 downwards.
ATTTACATGAACTGTGGTCAGGCCTGATAAAAACCCGATTTAAATCGGTTTCTCGATTTATTTTTATTTTTCCCGATTTTTTTTGTACTGATTTTTTTTTTTTTTTTTTTTACCAATTTTTTTTTCTTCCCTATTTTATCCTGATTTTCTCTATTCTTCCCTATTTTGCCCTATTTTTTTTCCAATTTTGTCCCAATTTTCTTACTCGAAAGGGGGAAATGTTGTTAGATGCCATTTTTTTCCCGCGAATCCTTTTTTTTTTTTTTTACTCAAGGGGGGCGTGGTTGAGGGGAAAACAAAAAAAACTTTTTTTTTTTAATGCTCACTATCACCTCTGTGTGGTGTAGGAAAGTAATACATATTACGGTGTAGTTAATGATGCATCTGAACAGAATTTTCATTTGTATACATGTCAATTTAATTGTATCAACGTAAAATGTTTTTCAGGGGGAAAGACAAAAGTCACTGAATATATGTATATTTAGATGTAAGAAACATTTGAAATGAAATGGGAATATACTGTATATGTGAACCCCTTGTCATGCAGCATCATATGGCCTTAGTGATGTAGATCTGTCCATTAATCAAGTAGATCAATATCTTGCCAAAGGACATTAGTAGACCTGTCCATCAATCAAATTGAGTTTCAAGTTAGCAATTCTGGCATGATAAGGCAATTGCAGCTATTTCAAATAAAACCAATGAGAGACAACTTTAAAAAAAAAAAAAATATTCAGTTCTTGTATAGCGCATATCACATTATAATATCTCTATGCCCTTCCAAAGCGCTTTGGAAATGATTACCCTAGGTTTAGCAAGGCTGCCATTACGGCACTCTAGCATTTCATGGAATTATTAGGGTTATTTAAGCGGAACAAAATGAAATTGTCATTTATTATGTAGATTGTAAAATTCAAGTTGTAAGTTCCTTCTTCTCTCTCTTCTTACCTTCCTGTAACTGTCTTTACCATATGTACTATTTTTTTTAATATAAAATAAGTTTGTATCTTGTTTATGCTAAGTATTTATTTGGGGATCATTCTCATCAAGCCAATTTTGGCTTTCATGATTCCCCACTTACTTTTATCTTATGTTGATAATGAACAAACATGTATATACTTTTGATGTTTTTTAAAAGAGAGTGAAATAAATGAAATGAAATTGATTGTAACCAATCTTTCTCTTTCTATCTTTACAGGAGAAGGAGAAGGGTGAGTTGAAGGGTGAGACGGAGAGGACCTCGGCAGACCGTAGCAGAGACCTACGCAAGAAGAAGACGAAGCAGCGCGCCAAGGCCAAGGACAAGGAGAGAAAGGAGAAGCTGGTCGACAAGTTAAATCCAGGCCTCGGTAACAAGTACAGCAAGAAGGCGGCACTGGCAAGACTGGAAAAGAACAGCAAGGCTCCATCTAGCACCACTACCATTGTCAAGGTAGGGTCTTTTTCTTTGCAGTGTCGAGATAATGGAGATAGTGCTAAAATAATTTCATGCTAATGGTTATTAATTAGAAGTCTACAAGGAGTTGACCTGAAATGAGTATGAATGTACAGTCACTGCTATAAGAAAAATTGGTAAAAATGATTATTATGGAGTGAAGATATTTCTTGTTGTAGGGAAGTGAAGGCAGAAAATGTTGTTTTGCTTGGAATTGATGATATATATTATTTTTGCATTGAAACCATTGTGAGTTAGATGATTCATGAGCAGGAACTTCAATTTGTTTATGCCATTTTATAATAGGTGATAAATTTAGCAATCGCATCTCCTCGTCAAACTTAAAGCCTTATTTTCTGATACACTTTCAGATTCTTGCATGTCAATCCAAGTTATCATTCTGTGAATCAGAATGCACAAAATAAAGGGCGACCGAGAAGGAGTTTGTCAAAACCTGCTCAAGATCAGCTATTATTCATCAGCCAAATTTTACTTTCTTCCGTGAATCACTTGATTGTCGTATGCCCACAATTATACAATTTTCACACAACTGCGCCAGGAGTGTTAATTTTGGCAGACGTTGTGCATTATAAATGTTCGCTATTATTTTTATCAATCATTGTGCTATAAAATTCATGATTTTTTCTTCTTTCTTTCTAACCAGGACATGGAGAATTCCAAAGGAAACTTGAAGTCGTCCAAGGCCTTCTTCAGCAAGCTTCAAGAGGAAGTGGTAGCAGAAGTCCATGGATTCAAGTCTAAGAAAAAGAAAAAGAAGGTCATGACGGGAACGCAACTCAAACTGTAAACTGCCTTTGCGCATTTTAGACACTCTAATTTCATAGAGTGTAGATTTTGGCCATTATTAAGGAGACTGAATTCAGTGGTTAAATGGAAAAAGGAACAAATTTATCCAATCAGTGACATTTTGACAAAATGAAAGGGAAAACCGGGATCCAAGATTGAAACTTTGATGAAAATCATTTGGATTCCTTTTGAAAATGTTTTGATGTGGAACATTATGAGAATTTTTGAAGAAATTGCTATCTATGTAACTAAGTATGATATAATGTTTGTGTGATTGATACATGTATGAAAGAGAAAGATAAAAAGTGAGATACTGAGAGAATGGGAGAAAGGAGAGGGGGGGGGGGGGGGGTGTCAGACCGGTAAATTTTACAATTGCACATAAATCAAAAGCAAAGATGATATCTTCATTTTAAAAGGCTACTGACTGTAGCTAATGTTTGAATTTGTATGAAACATAACTATTTTCTGCAAATATCCTTGAAAACATGCACATCATCCTAAAAACATGTCAAATTATGAAATTAAAACTTCCTAATATTATTCATAAAATATTCCATGTGTGATGTTCCCTTATTCTTGTCTGCTTTTAACATGTAATTATTGGTGGTCAAAAGTTTTGGTACAAAAAATGGATTTTGAGAGGAGCCGAGAAAATTCCAATTTTGTTATCATGTTGCAAATGATTTTTTGATCAGCAAAAGTTATCAAAAATTTTAAAATAACTGAAAACATTAACATATATCTATAATTTCCTCAGCATGACTTTCTCATTACTTGCTTCATATATTTTTCATTTATTTGCTATCATAATTTGTGTAAAGGCCAAACCAATCCTTGTATTTCTTGTTTTTGTTTGTTATGAAAGCAGAAATATCAGAGAAACAGAATGGTGAAATTTTGAAAAAAAATCGGACCAATAATAAAAAAAAAGTTATGAGTGTTGAAATATGAGATCTCTAAATCTATGCAAAGTGCAAATTGGCAATTTGGTCAGTGGATTGTGACCTAGTCGCGGATAACTCCCCCACAAAAATATCATTAATTTATGTTTTACTAAGTGCCTTCTCCCTTGGTGCACTAATCAAAATATATTATGGATAACGTGTTATTATAGGTGCTCGAAAGCAAAAAAGACACTCCTGAGTCATACATCTTTAACAAAATAGACCAGTTCATGGTTAGCACTTGGCTGCAATGACCCTGAATATCCACAGATCTTCAACACATGAAGAGGTCCCACTTTGTACATTTTGAAATAATCACTCCTACATCGATAGAGATGCTACATACTTAGCCTTTGTTTCCCCTTTTCAAAGAATACTTCCACCTGTGTATCATGGAGTACTCTGCTTGTGCATAAATGAATAATGATTACATAAATTTCATGAGCATGTATCCAGTATTCCGTCTCCGTGTATTTCACAATTTGTTCTGCAATGACCTTTACTGCTCATGCTCAGATAGCAACTGTGAACTGGCTTATTGATATTTAATCATTTTGTGTGTTGGAACACATGGGGAAAATTGTCTGCCACTACATCACAGAGTCACAGAGCCGTTACCTATTCAATCAATTTGAAGGTCTCGTACCTATTGTGATCACAGCTTTACAAAATTGATAACTTTCTCATCTTTTGTCAAATTTCATTCAAACTTTCACGGTTTCACCAGTCTACAGCTCTGACTCTCTATACCAGGATGCCAGACTACAATTTAAGTACTTAATTAATTATCAAAACACTTTTCTGTCTGGTTTCTTTCTTGGCATGTCCACTCAGTTTTCAATTACTTATTTCATTCTCACTCGCTCTATTCTTCTCCTTCCACATACACAAATAGTTTAGAAAAGGATTGCAACACAACGTCATATAGACTAAAGTTGACATAACATTTAATCAGAAAATGGAGGCTCTTTGTGTATTGCAGGGTGGTTGTAATGAGTTTTGATTTTTAATATCAGTCCTGTATACATAACAGCTTAAATATTGGTAATGCAATTTCATACACATATATGGGAAGTTCACACAATACCACTTATAATAGATTTAATTTGTTGTGAAGGTCATTGCTGAACACAAGGCACCCTTATAGTGGAGGAGGAGGGGGTGGGTGGGGGGGGGGGGGGGGTCCTGAGGTGAAGAAACGACCTTGAGTAGCCACTTCTTTTATTGGTCCTTGCAAAATGATATTTTTGGAGTCCCTTTCTATAATAGAGGTAATAAATGTACATGTATTCAAATTTCAAATTTATTCATGTTTCCAACAAAACATTATTAATCAATTATAAGCATTTAAAACAAATGTAAGAAATACATGTTGGAAACAGAGGGGTCCACTAAAAAGCAATGCTTGTAAGTGTGAACACCTCAAATGATACTTAACAATAATAAGTAATTAAATTAACTAATCTGTAACTACAAAAGGAACTACAAAATATTTGAAACACTATGATGCAAAGTCAATCCAAATTGTCACGGACAGCAAGATGTCCACCAAATTAAAATTGAAGACATTTGACATCATGCATTTGCCAAACAGACAAAGCATAACATTTTTCAAACATTCTTGAAAATAACATCTTTGAAATTCTAATGATCCTCGATGGCCTTCATTTAAAAACCTTATCCGATGAAAATACAAATTATATCAATGGAAAGCTGAAGGAACAAAGAATACACATGTAAAGGAAATACAAATAGTTTCCCTTTCAGTATTCCACAAAATCAAATTAAAACCTAATTTCTGCACCCCTCCAAATCACGGGTCAACAAGGGTCAAATTTGCCGCAGTTACGGTGACAACGATCTTGCGTGAAGTTGTTTTTTTACTGTTATCCAGGCATGGACTTGGTACCGTTTCCCAGTTTTTTGTTCATGTTGTTAAAGTAAAATCGAAGCTGACGACCAAGTCCTCTTGGCCGTGCATAGTTTATGTAGGAACAAGAAAAGTATAATGTGTTCATTCGAAAAGATTTTTTATAATTTTTTAAATATTTTTTTAATTAAAATGAATTTATTGATAAATATATGCTTTTGAACAAATAAAACAATCAAACACAATCAATTGAAAAAACATCGTAGCATCCTTACATAGTTCAAATAAAACATGTTTCGTTTTCTTGTATAACACTTAACAGTGTTTTAAAAAATGCATAGTTTATGAATTCGTATAAAATTCGTATAAAAAAAAAATTACTCAAGATCATTACATTGTAGCCTAATACCGTGCATGAGTAATAATTGTGGTGGTGGTGGTGGCGATGATGATGATGATGATGATGATGATGATGATAGTATTAAAAGGACGGAGGGTCAATTTAAAATAGGTCAATCAGTTTTTTTCATGGGTGTAGCTTGACGAAAAGTATCACTCGACCAGGGACGGCGGAGCGACTTTCAAAGTGGAGGGGGGGAGGCACCAACAAAAAGGGGCATTTTCTGGAGGAAAAAGGGCACCTACAAAGGGAAATCTCAAAGCAAAAATGAACCTATTTTTAAACATTGGTATATACTCCTACATTGTAATTACATTATCAGGGATGATTTCAATATTTGTTTCTCTTTAAACCTAATACAATATATTATACTTTGCAGTTGGGTGTGATGGTCTGAATATTCATTTGCGGAGAGCGAAGCAAGCGAGGAAAATGTATAAGATTTGTGGGGTCGCAGTGCGAAAAATTACATCTTACAAAGAGGAAAAAACCAATCGTGGTTGGGGCTATAAGCAGAAGACTGAAAAGACCTTTGATAAGAAACATAATTATATCATCTATACATGCGAGCGAGTGTATCGAGCGAGCTTTGGTGAAATTGCTCTTAGTTGCTTTGATTTAATGACACATTTAATGATGAGAGGAAAAGGGGGACATTTATCGAAAGAGACAAGACACTTAATAATTTGAGAAGAAAAGGAGCACACATGTCAAAGTACAAAGAGTAATCAAAGGTGAAAATGAGGCACTTCTTACACCTGGAAAGAGGCAATCACCGGGGATGAAAAAGGGCACTTATGAGAATAGAAAAGGGGCATTTGTCAACGGAAAAGGGGCATCCATCAGACTTTGATAGGGGCATTTATCAGAGGCGAAAAGGGGCACTTATGAAAATGAAAAGAGGCATGTATGAGAAGGAGAAGTGTCTCTTTTTTTTTTAATTGGGGCACGGCGACCCGGGTTCGAAACCAACGCGATGCGCTAGTGCCTTTTGATATGGCATTAGTCCTCATTATCAGGTCTCTCGAAGAGGACCTAAAGCCGTCGGTCCTCTGGTTGCGTACTAAAAAGCAATTATGCTTTCTTAGCAGTAAGGTCATATAACCACCACTACACACACACACACTTATAAGGAAAAGGGGCTCTTATTAGAAAAGGAAAGGGACACATGTGAAAATTAAAGGCCGAGTTAAAAAGGGGTAGTTATTAAAAGGGGAGGGAATTCCAAAGGAAAAGGGGCACTTGTCAAAGTAAAAGGGGCACCTCTCAGATGTGAATAGGGCAATCATCAGAGGTGAAAAGGGGAAGGGGCACTTTTACTAAGTAATAGGGGCACTTGTCAAAGTAAAACGGTCACTTTCCTATGTAAAAAGGGGCATTTTGGGGGTACTTGAAAAAGCGCTGCCTCTGCACTCAACCTACCATAAATGAAGGTCAATGAGTTGGTAAATATTTGACAATGATATATTAGATGAATACTCGGATTAAATCATTGAAAGAAAACTCTCAAATTGTCAATTCATTTCATTGTAGATTACTTCGTATGAAAACAGCCTACTTACAATGATACTGAATGAATGTGCATTAGTTATATTACCTACTTCGAATTCTAAAGAGAAATATGTAGAGTTAGAATAAGTAGCAAAATCGGAAGACGGTACTAGACAGCAAGTGAAGTGGGCACAGAGAGAGAGAGAGAGAGAGAGAGAGAAAGAAGATATAGAGAGAGAGAGAAGAGAAGAGAAGAGAAGAGAAGAGAAGAGAAGAGAAGAGAAGAGAGGGAGGGAGTGCGAGAGAGAGAAAGAGAGAGAGAGAGAGAGAGAGAGAGGAGAGATGGGGGGGGGGGAGAAAATAGCGAATTGCGGGAGAAGCGAGAGGCGAGATAAACCAATCCTTTACACATGAATAATTGCTTTGGCCTTTTGTAACAAGTTTGTATACCCACGGGAATTAATCAATTAAGTAGACACTCTTATTCCTACCCTTCCGTCAGCCAAAAATCATGTTTTTAATTTTTGAATGTGTGAAGGCCGTGTGATGGAAAACATGATTACATGGTACACGTTCGAATGATATGATTGTTTACTCACTCACGCAACGCTGTTGCTAGGAAGGTACATAAATGAGTGATTATTGTATAAAGTGCAATTTAGAGAATTAAACAAAAAAATAATATCAAGTACGGATATCGGGGGAGGGAGGGGGATATGGATATTATGTATATCATACTACTATAAGTCCTCCATTAACAAATGACCCCTCAGTCATATATTTTTTGGGAAAATGCATTTTAGTAATTGTGTGTTGAAACAAATGGGAAAGTTGTCCTGCACTATACGTGACAGTGACATTAGCAATTCTACCAATTTGAAGTGGCCATACACAGGGGCGGTGATTTCTTTTCATGACCGGGTATATAGACGAAATACATGGGCGGAAAATCTGTATTCCGTTGGTATCACGGTGATACCAACGGAATACAGATTTTCTACAATATTTGTACGTTTGAAGGATGTTAAACACTGAACTCTTGGGCTTTAAAGTGTGTTGCAGTCTTTATTCAGTATTTGCTACACATTTTTGGGGGGCACTTTTTTTAAATTTTCCGGGGGGGGGGGGCGGTACCCCTCTAAAAAAGTGAGGGGAGAGGGATGTGCCTCCCCCCTCCCCCCGTCCCCCTGGATTGCCGCCCCTGGCCATACTTATATCGAATTACAACTTTCGAAAGTTCATGAGTTACTGATTTTCCGATTTCATTGTGACTGTCACAAGTCTGCTTCTCTGATTTTCCTGCTTTCTTTTAGATTACTTGTCTAGCTGTTAAGTTTGCATTTTATGTCTACTTTTGCAATCAGCACTTAGTGGCACGCTAGCAAATATGCGGGGCAAATATGTCAATCTTTCCGGGGTTGATTACTTTTGATTTCCCTTTAAATTGATTTGAATGTTAATGTTCCACCACATCTTCACCAATGAATGTAGCCCTAACATTTGTCAACGTTATTTACAGAATATCATCCCTTCTATTTATATAGCATAACAATAGAGCCTTCAAACTACTTGTCACCCATCGCCGGTACTATTGTCAAAGCAGGAGGTCTACTCCAACGTATACTTATTTGCCTCCATTAAGAGGACCATTCACACTCACACGCCATCCGACTCTCGGAAGCACTCTCGAGGTGTCATGGTAAAGTGGTCCAGCGGAGGTGTCGTGGTATAGATGTCCACTCAAGTTGACTCTCAATTCAAGGGTTGAGGATTCGAATCTCAACCCGGCACTAAAGTTCTGTGGCGAGACATTAATCGACATTTGCCACAAGCATAGGCGCCGGAAGTGGGGAAGTGCCCCCCCTAAAACGCCCCCCCCTAAAAAAAAAAAGCAGTAAAGGAGTAAAGATGGTTTGTATTTTTAACCCAAAAGAACATAACAATAATAAAAAAACTCAATTAAATGACGTATAAAATCCTATTCAAAGAAAAGGAAAGTTAACAGGAATTGAATTTTCTAAACATTGCGCATGCTACCTATATCAATGGAGGTTTTAATAATAGCGCGCATATCGTGGACATATTTTGAGAGAATGGGAAAGCGTGTCTGTGTTTTGTTATAGGGGTGAAAAGCTCATGAGCCCCTGAACGCTGGGCGTACTGATGGGGGGGGGGGGGGGGGGTTAATTTTTATTCGATACCAGTGATTTACAAATGTTGCTGAAATGACTTTCCTGTATTTTTTCTCATTTTTTTTGTAAGTCATACCTTTTTATGCGTTTGTTGGAAATTAGAAACTCCAAAATTTACAGTCGGGCGAAAAATATGCTTATATGCTGTATGTCAGGGTCTGCAGAACGCCCGGGCTCGGGGGGCTCGAGCCCTCCCCCCCTCACTTTTTGAAAAAGTTTGTTAAAAATAAAAAGAAAGAAAGAGAGAGAGAAAAAATAAGTGACCTGCCAATGTCACAAAATAATGAGATATCAAAATATGCTCATCTGGCCGTAATTAAATGCCTAATACCCCAGAACTTACGGTGGTTCCGCCCCGG
>JAVYIG010016412.1:0-31297 GCA_035222895.1 Strongylocentrotus droebachiensis | reverse complement strand
CCTTTCATTTTGAAATTGATTTAGTAAAAGGTGTGAAACATCTGTGGATATTTTAAGGGTCAACTATGAACTGATTTATGACCGGGGTAATAGTATATTTGTAGGCCTACATCACTTAGACTTAGAGACATTTGTATTAAGCGCTGTATAAGCGGAATATTACTATTATTATTATCTATTACAGTGATTCGTACACAATCTAGAGCTGGACATGAATCAGAAGAATATGTTAAACCCAGGACCAGCTTTAAATTTGTCTGTCTTTATTAACCCATTTCCTTCTGTAATTGAGTGGTCCCTGTGCTATGCGTATGGGAATGAGATAACCCTGTATGTTGGGGCTTTGATCGGATCGAAAAATCGGAGCGACACCCTCGCACCTATGATTGGTATCGGCCAAAATGATCGGCAAAAAAAATTGGCCGAAAATGTTCAAGTTTTGGGCTATCAATTGCCTTTAAAAATGCATAGCTGGGATTATTTTGTCATTAGGAGTTGTTGTAGACCATGTTTGTTGATATTTTAGGTTAATATAAACTTAAATATTTCAAATAAATATCAAGTCTCTCATCCTGTTTTTGTTAATGTTACAGGCGAGCCCATTCAATCACTGTGTTGGTTGGTATGCTAGCAGCTCTGGTTTATGTTGCTGCCGTAGAAGATGTGAAATTAGACACAGCATTCAATACAAAGAGGTAAGATCTGTGTCTAGTGGATAAGTCAAGGGGCTGTAGATCACAAGATTCGGGGTTCAAATCCCAGCCCGTCTGGCATTAACGTCCTTTTGCAAGATGTTAATCTACATTAGTTTGTTTAATTATGTCTTACATTGTACTACCCTTATATAACTTGTATTACTGTAGTATGCATTGTATTGTATTGTTTTATTGTATTATTGCAAATTATGTCCTGAAGTATGTTAAACTGTAACTTATATGTATTTTAATTTCTTTCTTGAATTACTTGCCCACAATTATACAACTTCCACACAACTGCGCCAGGAGTGTCATTTTTGACGGACATGGCGCATTATAAATGTTCACTATTATTATTATTATTTGCCACTCTCCACCCAGGTGTGAAATGGGTACCCGGTAGGATGCGAACGTTAATGTAGTTTGCCCAGCATTGTGAGCGTCTATTAGATGACGCCTGGCTGGAATGCTCCCCAGGGAGTGGAGAATGTGTGCAGACAATGTGTGCAGACAAGCCTGAATCTGATGACCAGGGTAATAATATTTTTGTAAAGGGCTAAGAGTCATCCTTGATGTAATGAAGCGCTATATAAATGCAGAATATTATTATCATTAATATTATTATTATTATTATTATTATACAGTGTTTCAATACAAAGAATTAAGATCCGTTGAACACAGTGTTCATATTTGACAGTGTTTATTTGGAAGTATTCAAAACAAGGAGTAGCTGTTCACATTTGACTCTACATGTAGGTTTTGTTTAACATGTGGTCGACGGTTGAAAACAACATTGAACACCAGTCAGTGACACACATAGCTGCATTACTATCCTGGCTGTGTATTAAAAGCTGTGCTAACAATTTTCAACATTTCAAACACCACTGTACAAAACTCAACTGATTTTACTCAAAATCAGTACTTTAGTTGACAATTGATGACACCTAAATAGCAGTAAAATACAATTTTTTTAACTTACCGATGTTAGAAAGAATAATTTAAAAATTCAAATTGTAAGTCTACTGTCAAACTTGCCGATCAGCCACATCGGCATGATTGTGTGCATTTGTGTATTAATAATAATAGTATTGAGAGTGTATTGACTATTCATGTGTACAAATGCTGCCTATTAACACATAGTGCAGTGCTAGAGGTCAATACCCATAAGCATTGACTCTCTATGCTTTGCTGGAGTGGTCAGTGAAGAGAAAAGAATACTATATCATGGTTTAACGTAGGAAACCATGTTTTACAACCCACTCTGGAATATGTTTATCTTTTTACAGAGACATCAATTTATAATTATGTACTTACCGTTGATGAACAGGCAACATAGAGCAACATTTTTGCTGACTTTTAATTTTCAATGAATATGAATTGTTAAAGACACAGGTGCAATAATTTCAGTATTAGCTTTTTACTTATTTGTATGTTATGTATTGTATTGCTTTTAATCAATTATTGTTATTACTATTGTGAAGTTTAATAGATTTTAAAAATGTAAATAATATATAGTGATTGATTTTAAATGCTACACATGAATACTGTTAAATGTTACCAATACTGTTTGAATGAATGATTGTAACAAATGAAATATAATGTTATGTCATGAAGCTCATGTATACATGTAAACATGCACAATTCAGCATTTTGGCTGCGAGGCATTGTTTTTTAATAGAACCATTATTGAATTGAATTGAATTGAATGGTCACATTCAACTCTAGGTAAATGCTAGATAAAGCTGAAAATGAAAATGCTTTTATTTAATTCACTGTGGCACCTCGAACTAACCCACAACACATCGTCATCCCGAGATGGCTTCTAGAAGCTGCTAAAAGGGATAATAACAATAATAATAGTAATAGACATTTGTATAGCGCTGTCTATCTAGACAATTCTCTTCCGTCATAGTCATAGTGTCATAGTGCCAAGTACAGGTATTGTCAAACAAGATAAGATTTCAGCTTGGATTTAAAGGTCTCTAAGGAAGTTATGATTCTCAAATTAAATGGCAAATTATTCCAAAGACAAGGTGCTGCAGATGAAAAAGCCCTTTCACCACAAGCTACTTGTGCCTTTGGGATCTTAAGAAGATGCTGGTGTGATGATCTTAGACTACGAGCTGGTGATTACTATTCCAAGGCTCAAGTTATCTTGTCTTTTTCTCTCTCTTTGATTGCAGAGGCATGACTGCGTGTGTGATAGCGTTCTGTATGTTTGGAATGACCCAGGCAAAAGACGGACCTTTCAAGCGACCTCATCCAGCAATATGGAGGTTCTTCCTGTGCCTTAGCATCATCTATGAACTATTTCTTGTCTTTTTATTATTCCAGGTATTTATTTATTTGATTACACTTGAGTTGAGTTGTCTTTATCTTTAAATGATATCTAAATCTTATCTTTTTGGATACATTAAAGCTTTTCTTTTCCAGATTTTTTGTACTTGATAAACTACCGGTAGTACGGTACATTCATTGCATAGTTCTAAATGGGGTCAGGAATTGTTATATTAGAGAACATTGTATCAATGAAAATGTGATTTAAAGCTTCTTTAAAGTTTTATAGGAGGCGCGATAGTTCAGTAGGTAGAGCAGTGGTCTCGTAATCCGGTGACTGGGTTCGAAACCAAGTCGATGCGCTAGTGCCCTTCGGTAAGGCATTAATCCTCATTATCAGGTCCCTCGGAGAGGACCTAAAGCCGTTGGCCGTCTGGTTGCATACTTACAAGCATCTATGCTTTCTTAGCAGTAAAGTAAAATAATCACCATCACCATACATAAAGTTGCTTATTCTAAACACTAGGTTTCACAATGGTAATGCAAATTTTAAATTTCATAATCCAATCCTGTTGAATTATTATCAAAACTTTGTATTAACTTTAACGCTGTAAATGTCAATCTTCTACTGTATGACCTTTGACCCTTTGTACAGTCTGTTGATGATGCCCGACAGTTGATGAGCTCCATCGACCCTGACCTGGGCAAGGAGCTTCCAGAGAAGACGTACGCTGAAGAATGCAGCTTCTACACTCCGGGACACCCAGAGGGAACCTTCCATAACTTCTGGGTGAGTTTCATGCCTTAAAGGGAACCAAAACCTTCATACTAAGTTACCTTTATTGTAAAGTTTAAAGATTTGAACCAAATCAGGCAAGGAATAAGGAAGTTAAAGCTTGTTTAAAAAACTTGTTCTGGAGGGCGATATTTAAGTTAATGACATCATTTATGGACAACTCTCCATGGTCTTTCATTTTCTTTGTATTCATTCATGTTCAGGATCCGACTTCATAAAATGAGAAGTAGAATATCATTTTGCATTCTGTACCTTGCTTTCAGGGAGTTGATTATCTCAATCACAAGAAAGTGGTAAAATCATGAAATTTGAAGTACAAAAGGCATGGAGAGTTGTCCACAGATGATGTCACCATATTAAATATCGTCCTCTTGTGACAATTTATTTTAAAAAGCTTTAACTTCCTTATTCCTTGCACGATTTTGTTCAAACTTTCACTGATTTTATTCAAATATCTTCAACTTCAAAATAAAAGTAACTTGTATGACTGTTTTGGTTCCTTTTAAAGTGACACTGTAATATTGTTGAAGGTTTTGAAAAAATGTGTTATTTGTGTGTGAAATGTTACATATTATATTCCTTCTTTTAACCTAAACCTACATGTATATCAGGCAAAAAATCCTGAAAAAATTGTCAAACCACAAACATGTTCATGGTTTTCTCTGAAGGCCCTTTAAAGTGACTCAGTAACATTGCCTCAGGTTCTGAAACAAAATCCAGGATTTAGCTCATGCTGCAATCGTATTTATAAATCTTTAGGTCAGTCAGGAATCCCATGAATTTTACAAGCCGATCGCCTGTCAAGATATTTATGATTGGAAATCGAAATTTCATTTTTTTTTTTTGTAATGGTTTTAATTACACTACAGTCTATTGGGGAAAATGAGTATGGTAAAACCGGTCACTCAAATCGTTTTACTATTTTGAGGCACTTCATGATCATTTTGAATCTCAATTTTTTTAGGGCTTCAATATTACACCACATCACAGACACTGATAACTTGTAGGGCCATGCATGTCAGATTTAACATTGTTAAATGATGCCTTTAACTAAGTGATACTGCTATGTTGATCTCATTATAAAAGTGAGTTTTGAGTACTATGAGGGCAATGCTTAAAACATTTGTCTGCCTTACAGCCCAATTGTGTTGAGAAACAGTTATTGAGGTTTCTGCTTATTAGATTAATTCATAAAGCTTTTTTGAAGCTTTTTTATACCATTATTTGCAGTATTATCACGATTATATGTAAACATTTACCTGACAAAAAGCCTAATCATCAAGTTTCAATTCTACTTAAAGTTCATTATTCACTAGATTCTAAATGACAGTTCTTCTTCCGCAAATAATTGTATAATTTTTGATGGAATTTAGTATTTATGACAGTTTATCATTTCGTTTTGAAAATGACAACTGTTATATATATTTGCTTATTTATGATTCATTGTCAGAAAAATACCTATTGTATTTTATATTACTATTGTTATAAAAAAACTGTGTACTTACATAAAAGAAGAAAAGCATATCAAATCAAAATCGAATCGAATTGAAGGCACAAGAAGTGTATTAGACTGACACTAAAAATATAGCAAAGCTTTTATTCCATTCCAAAGATTATTTCAGGAACATTTTGCAGAATTGTGCATGCAATACTAGTGTTGTAGTTTTCTTAAAGGGGGTGTAGCATGGCAAATACTGGTTAACGCCATCTACGACTTCTTTTGGACAACTGCACGTAAACGAATGGACTTGGTTTACGGTCAGCGCGCGTTCGCAAAACAACCCCAAAGTTCTCCTCACGCTTCAGTATCGGGTATGTTGCACACATGAATACTGCGGTCGCGTCGTCCGTAGTCGTATTATACCCTATTGGCCCCGAGTCAGGCCACGGAAAAGACACGGAGTCTCGTCATGCTACACCCCTTTAACATTCAATGTCTGCTTTTCTAATTGACATGCTCCACTCCCTCAACATTCTTTTAATCTTCCTCTCCTCCAGGGCAAAATGGACATCTTTGTGTTGGCTCACGTCCTTGGCTGGTACTTCAAGGTAAGTATGTACTATAAATAATAATAATAAAAACCGTGCTTATAAAGCGCTTACCACAGAAATCTCTAAGCGCTATTACAAACAAAATACAATGATAAACAATTACATATTAAACAAAACAAAACGCAAATGCAAATAAACCTACAAATTACAATACATATGAATTACACATCAATGTGAACAGAGTAAGTTAATCATCAAAAGCGATTTTGAATAAATGTGTCTTAAGACAAGTTTTGAATTGGTTAACATTCTGACAGTTTTTGACATGTCAAGGTAGTTTGTTCCAAAGTTCAGCAGGAGCTTTGCAGAAAGAGCGATGTCCATAAGAAAGAGTTGACATGAGGTTTAATTGTGAAGAGGATCGTAGATTGCGTGAGGGTTTTCATGCCTGGATCACTGTTCACATGCAAGGGGTCAATCGACACACCTATGACAAAATGGTGAAGAAGGTTTTTTGCTAAAATTGATTTCCCTCATATCAACCAAGGCCCTTTCCACTTTTTCTTAATTGTCATGAATTAAAGAATTAAAAAGTGTCTCTATCATTCCTCAGGAACAAAAACATGTTTTATTTTTTTCTCCACATTAACAAAATAGCTTATGATCACATTGTCAATAAACCTACAGATGGATTACTATCAAACTCAGAACATGTTTGTATCTTGCCGAGCCAATGAACTTATTAGATTTTATAGGGTCATGAGGTCAAAGATCAAAGGGTCATACATGTACATGAAAAATAGTTTGTAATCATGATATTTTGAGAAACTGTTAATGGATTACAATCAAATTTGTAATTAAATTAAATCGCTCTATGGGGGAGGCACCATTTTTTACTGCGTGCAGTCGAAGATCCATCTAGTTGAATTTTATCACAATACTGTTAATCATATGAAAATATAATTTATGAATGAATTTTTCCTTATTATTATTACATGTAGATGCTGATGATCCGAGATTACTGGTTGTGTAATATATTGAGTATTGCGTTTGAGCTCATGGAATACAGCCTTGAACATCAACTCAACAACTTTGGGGAATGCTGGTGGGACCATGTAAGTAAACAATCAAGATATCTGCCATCTTCTTTGAATTGGCAGATTCTTCTGATTTTCTTTTATCTAAAAGGTACTAAATGTGGCAAAAAATGTATTTTTTTTTAAAGGGCCACAATTGTGAAATAATATACCTCATCATATAAAATCTATTCCATCAATTAATGATTTTTACTCCAACAATATAAATAAATAAAGATTTATTTTGTACACGGTCAGGTTTTGTTTTGTTTTTGTTTTTGTTCTTCTTCAACTTAGGTCTTAGATGTGTCTGGTTTTTTATGTTGTTAGAGTTTACATACCAGTCACGCTGGCACAGATGTGTACATTCTTTTAAATAACCCTCTTAATAATTCTCTCTTTATCTCTCTCTCTCTCTCTCTGTTTCTGTTTCTCAATATTTAGTGGATCTTAGATTTCATTATCTGCAATGGTCTTGGTATCTGGCTTGGTATGCTGACACTCAACTATCTCAACATTAAGACATACAGCTGGAGGGGACTATATCATATACCATCCTATGGGTGAGATAATTGTTTTTACTATCATTACTGGGCCATGTGTTATAAAGAGTTGATATCAATCAGAATATCAATCGCAAACACAACTCTGTACATAAGAGATAGGACACTGCAAAGTTGCGATTGATTTAGATCAATCGTAACTCTTTATAAGACAGGGCCCTGATGTTATTGTCAACATCAAAGGTCGTCTTCAATAGGCATCTGAAACCATACCTCTTCAAATCTTGTCAATATATCCCCGATACGGCACAAATGTCCTTTAGCAGGACATTATTCTACATTTGCCACACTTGACCCAGGTGAGGTAAATGGGTACCTGGCAGGAATTAATTCCTTGAAATGCTAGAGCGCTGTAATGGCAGCTAGGCTAAAGCCGGGGTAATAATGAATGCGCCTCAGAATAGAATTTCTAGATAGACGGCGCTATAGAAATGCCTATAATTATTATTATTATTATTATTATTATTATTATCAATGTGATCTTTGTTGACAGGTGGTCAGTAAAGCAGGTTTAACTGTAATACCATAATGAACAATCCACTTTCCTAGCTGTCTGCACATCCATATGACATTGTTGTTGTATCCGTTGTAATGTTTTTCTTTAACTTGTACACTATAGGCGGTGTCACACAGAAAAATCCCAATGGAACTGCCGATTGTACTGAAATATTCATTAAATTCCTTTGACATTTCAAGTTTATTGGTTATCTTTATGTTATCTTTAATAATATAGTCAGGACTATTGTTTTGCTTTTTTTGCTTTATGATTTCATTCAAGTATTTCCAAGTCTTTTTTATATCATTTTTTATAGTATGGAATTTTTTATAAAAATATTCTTGCTTTGCATGCCTAATGTCGTTGTTCAAAGAATTTCTAAAGTGTTTATGATTGCTCTCACGGTAAGGAGATGGATTCAGAATGAATTTCTTATATAACCTGTTTTTCTTTTTACACCTCTTTCTCAAATCATTAGTTAACCAAGGTCTAATGCAACTACTCCTTTTTACATAGACTTTCTTCAAAGGAAAGCATTCATTATACAGTTTCATAAAGGATTGTAGAAGTATATCATATTTTACATTAATATTAGGTTCATCATAAAAGTCATTAAAATCTATTGCATGAAAATTTGCACTGAACATTTGTATACCAAGTTCAGATATCTTCCTACGGTAAAAAGATTCCTGTGACTCGTGTAGAGGTTCATTCCAAGAAATCGTGACAAAGATTGGCAGGTGGTCGGATATATCAGTCAAAAGAATTCCAGACTTCAAGATATTATCTCAAGTATTTGAGAAGATGTTATCAATAAGTGATGCTGTATCTGTAGTAATTCTTGTTGGATTTAAAATGGCAGGATAAAAACAATTTAAGAGCATCAATTCAAGAAAATCATTTATGTTTGGGGTTGAATCCAACTTCATAAGATCAACATTATAATCCCCCAAGAGATAACATTCTTTTTTTTCTCTAAGAATTTTTGACAAAACAGGACTTATTACTTCCAGAAAAGAATTGATAGATTGATTAGGTGGTCTATAAATAACCCCAATTAGCACATTTCTGTCACGTTTTTGGGGGATTTCAATGAACACCATTTCAAGACTTTCACAAGTAAATGACAAATCTGGCCTTTGAAAAAAATTAATATTTTCATTCACTAAAACTCCAACACCACCTCTTCGACGCATCGGTCTTCCATAATGTACAAACGAATACTTTTTTGGTATGAATATAGAAATATCTTCATTTTCATTTATCTAGGTTTCAGTTAAACCAACAACATCAAAATTGTGTGAAAGTGTGTCAATGTAATCAAATATTCCACCATAATTTTTCATAAGGCTTCGACAGTTAAAATGAATGCTGGAGAAAGTCGACATGCTGTCAACATTACTCATATATTCCTGAAATTGATTTTCTAATAGATAAGATGCATTATTCTGATGAAAATAGTCAGAGAGAGGCATAGGACAGAGGTACCACTAGATAAGCTATTAACAAATAGGATATCAAAATATTAAATTAATTAATTACAAAAATGAAGAAGAAAAATAAAAAAACATTAGTTATATACTATGTAAAGGCCAGTATAAATTGGCATGTACAAATCGTTATACACAAAGGCAATGGAATTGAAACAGATAACAATATAATTTTTTATTGAGAATAAAAAATGTAGAGTTAAAACTACATAAATGACAGATTAAAAGTACTATCAGTTTTCTATTAGGGTTTGGTGTGTAGGCCTACTTATAAAAGCAGGAAGTATGAGACGATTCACAAAGTTTCTAAAAATTCCTTGTTAGGAATGAGTTTTCTCACTACTGTGTTATTACTGGCAGGAACATTGGCAAAAACCTTACCATCGATTGTCCAACAGGCTTGAAGCTTGTCACACTTCTGTGCAGCTAAGAGAATGCTGTACTCTGACCACTAGGTTTACCAACACGGTGGCAGCGATCTATGTCTGAAGCTGTCAGGTCGACATTGAGATGATTGCGTACAATGTCAATAGCGATGTTGTCAGGCGATTCATTTGGAGATTCTTTGGCACCGAAGATTTGAAAGTTATTCCGCCTCGAGTACTGTTGCAGGTCTTCTAATTCGTTCTCCAGACGATTGATCTTCTGGTGGTTGTTGGACAGGTCACTCTGAAGAGTAGCACATGTCTCTTTGTGATGTTTAACTTCATCTTGAAGATCAAAGATGTCTCCTTCACATTTCTCCAATCTTTTAGATAGTTCCTCTTTGATGGTGGGCATCATTTTATCAATAACTTTGTTGACTACCCTATACAAAACTGAGTTGAATTCTTCATTCTGCAATAACTCAGTTATTTGTTCAAACGTGACTAACGGGGCTAATTTAGCTTGTGCCTTCTCGGCATTACCGGAATTCCTTGTAGAAGGCATGATTTCGGAAATCAAATAGTATACAATATTGAGAAAGTGTTTACATAGGTTGGTGATAAGAAAAATGAGTGACAATGCTATGGAATACAAATAATCAAATTCCAAAACTGAGAACATGTTTGCTTAAAGCAACCAACATGAAAACATGTATATGGGACCAGTCTGCACCATCAACTACAATTCTTGCCTGGATGAACCAAAAGAATCCACTAATATCTATGCAATCTTAATAAAATCATCCATAAAATAACATTCTTTAGCAATTACAAACCTTAATCAGCCACATAGATGAGTTGTTATGCCATGAGTTCCAAGAAAGTACCACAAAAAGTGAAAATTAAAAGGCAGTTAAAAACAACATGACTCTAATGTACAATCTACAATCTGGGGGTGTTAAGTATTGGCTGAGATATGACCATCTGAATGAATATATTTCCTATAGGAACTCGGTGTTATATGCTCTGGCTCCTAATGGTTACTGTTCAATTGGTTTTCGACATTTGGACATTATTTGTGATGCTCTTTCGGAAAATGAAGACAAAATTGAGAAATTCTAAAAATAGATTTTTATGACGTCACAGCTTCGGTACTCTATTAAGAGGATAACTAAAATCTGGATAACTAAAGTCTGGATTTTTGGCCTCTGTGTGACACCGCCTTATGTTTTATAATTTGTATGTTTTTGTAATGAATGAAATAAAGATCAATCAATAAAGCCAACTATTCAATTCAATCCATTTTCTTTCTGTTTTCTCTTTGCCATCAGAGGAAAGCTAAAGCGGATGATCCTTCAGTTCACTCCATACAGCTGGACTAGATTTGAATGGAGACCAACGGAGAATCTCAAAAGATGGATAGCTGTGCTAGTCATTTGTACAGTGGTATGAACACCATTCCATGTTTGTGTCATATTCTCTGACCCTCCAATGTTACCTTTCCTCTCTCTTCCTCTCTTTTTTCCCCATCTCTATCTCTCTCCCACCCCCCCCCCCCTCCATTTCTCTCTTGTCTGGCATCTCTTGTCTTTTTTGTTCCTGTGTTGTTGTTTTTTGGTACTTCTCACTCTTCTCCTTCCCTGTTTTTCTCTTGCCATATTGATACCCCTCATGTCTTTTTTTCTCTATTTTTCTTTCTTCTTTCTGTCTTCATCCCTCCCTTTTCTTCATTTTTTTACTAAATATCACTTTCTCCCTCTTCTCTGCATCTCTTCTCTCTCTCTCTTTCATTTTCATTTTCATTTTTAAACATGACTATTCAAAATGATTTAGTTGGATATATAAGACGTTGTTTACAGTCGAGCTGTACGAGATGTAGGTTCTTATTTTACCAATCAAGATTTTACTACAGTGAAACCTGTATATAAAGACCACTCAAGGGAGACAAGAATAGTTTTCTGTATAGGCAGATGGTCTTTACGTAGAGGTTATTTTAGTACATGTTTCAATGAGAACCATTTTCAAGAGAAACAAAAAATATGGTCGCTATGGACAGGTGGTTTTTATATTATGGTTGTTGCTATATTTTGTTTATGTTCCAATATTTCAAATGATTTTATTTCTCATACAAAACATAATACAATAAAGAAGTATATTACAAAAGATATGCAATGAAACAACAAATATAATAGAAATAGCACGAGAAAAGAGGAACTAACTAGAAGCAGAGCTTGTTGAAGTGTTAGTTCCTCAGATGCTGTTATACAATATAACATGAACAAAGTATACTTAAAACATCAATAAATAGAAAAAAATATGTAGCTAAGAAATTATTAGGTTTGACTGTACTTTTTTTTGTTCTTCTTCAGTGGACTCTGGTTGAGCTCAATACCTTCTACCTCAAGACTGTGCTCTGGATCCCTCCACCTCACTTCATCAACTGGGCTCGGCTCTTCATCCTCGTCCCTGTAGGCTCCGTGGCGTTGAGGGAGACATACCAATACATCGAAGATCCGTAAGTCACTTATCTTTGATAACAGTAACTACAGTGAAACCTGTATATAAAGACCTCTCAAGGGAAACATGGACAGTGGTCTTTGTAGGCAGATGGTCTTAATGTACAAGTTCCTTTAGTTCAGGTCTAAAAGAGAAACCACCTTCACAGGAGACAAAAATATGTGGTCTTTATAGGCAGGTGGTCTTTATATACAGGTTCCTTTAGTTCAGGTTTCAATGAGAAACCACATTCAAGTGGAACAAAAAATGTGGTCTTTATAGACAGGTAGGCTTTCTACACAGGTGGTCGCTAAAGCAGGTTTGACTTTATATTAACACTGCAAACATATCCATCCAAAGGTTCCTACCAAGTAGTAGTATTACCTTGGCTTTTGCCCAGCTGCTGTAAGATCAGACAGCATTTAAGGAATATCTTCCTAACAGGTAACCATGTGCTTCACCTGGGTGGAGAGTGGCAAATTTAGAGTCGTGCCACAGGACTTTAGTGCTTTCGAGAGACTCAGATTTCAAACAATGTGAACAATTTGGTCTGGTTTCGTATCCACTAGACCATGACACCTCTACTTTGAGGTTGAAAGCCACATACTGTAGGTACAAGAAGGTTGGTCTGCACTCACTGTAGTCATCTGAAACACTTTTTACTGTTCACACATTCCTTGTCAAAAAGAAACTGCAAAGAAACTGAAGTTTCTTCTATTCTTATTTTCCTTATCAGGTACTGCAAAAAGTTTGGCCAGCAATCGTGGGTCTTGGTTGCTATCACCATCAGCGAGACTCTCATCTCGGTCAAGTTCCAGTTTGAGGTCATCACCAAGCCCTTACCCCGTCCCATCGCCACGGCCTGGTTGATCTTCTTCTTAGTCCTAGTCCTCTGGACTATCTGGCGATTCTGCATCTGGTCTCCAACTCGATGGCACAGCTCCAGCAATCCTACGGACCCTCAGGACACTACCCATGGCAACGGTCAACTGGACGGAGAAGAGAAGGAAGTCACTCGGACGGTCAAGACCACCAAGATGGTCAGCTCGGTCACCAAGCGCAGTTCGGCATCGTCCCGCATCGTAGGACCAGACGGAGACGGTGTGGACAATGGCTTGGACAACCCTGGCAGCCCTTATGCAACAAGGTCGAAAAAAGGGGTGGTCAATGGAAAATAGAAGGTTGATCTCTGAAAGGGAATTATGATATACATGCACATGTAATAGGCATTGTTATGTGCTGATGTGAAATATGTTTTTAAACGTTTTCTACACCTTTGTTCTCTCTGAAATCTTTCCCTTTGAAGGGCCACTCATAACCAAAACGGGCAAAAAAAATGAAAAAAAGACATGTAGAATAATTTTTGACAGAGATTCTGAACATGATAATGATTTTTCTTAGAAATAATTTTGGAATCTAGCTTTAAAAATGATGACTCAAAACGCGCGCAAAAAAAGCCCAGTTTCGGTGAAGACGCATTTGACGTCTCTGCAGGCACCTCTCCGGTGAAAAGGAGAGTGATTTAGGCATTAAAATGTCTTTAAAAAGGCAAAGTATGATAATAATTGGAAAACGAAGACATTTATCAGAAAAATAATATGCAGTTGGTAATCGCAATACGTTTCTGCCAATTTCATCGTTTCTAATCATGAAATTATGAAATTATCAAATCGGACATGCCTGCAAGGACGTCAAATACGTCTCAAGTCACGTGACCGTATTACCTTTTTTCGAGGGGCGTAGCCCAGCAAGCGTGAGAACTGAAAAATGGCTGGCTATTATCATATTTTGGTCAATTTAGAGATTTTCTGAAAAATCAGAGGCTGGAATAATAATAAGTAGAGGTGTATTGATTTGAAAGGCTATGTTAATTGGGTTAGAGTGGGCCATTAACTTTAACATGATAGTGAATTTTACTCTGCACTATGAATTATTGCATGGTTGATAATACACAATGAAACAAAGTAACAAAGTAACTCTTCCTTGTTCATGAAGCACTTATTGTCAAACAATAATTATTTTCACACATGGTGCAACCGCAAACCTACTGTATATCTACATCACCATGCAAGCCGACACTTACAAGCAGCATCTAATAATTATTTTATTTACTTTCTGTACAATGTCATAGGTTATTAATATAATAATTAAGAATACCATTGGTGGTACAGCGTACTAGATTCACCCCTATGTTAAAGATAAATTCGACTTCTTGTAAATATAGAAAATATATTCACAGAATCCAACAAAACTTACACTCAATGTTCAAGATTACAAATAAATGACATGTGCCAAACAATTTTAGTAGAAATGTATATCGTTAGTGGCTGAGTAATGAGCATAATCTGGGTAAGTAGGCTCGACACCATGTGCTTTATAACACACGTGAAAATGATGATCAGTAATTTTGTGTGCATTTGTTTTCTTTATTTTGCTGGTTCAAACGACCAATTTACTGCAGGATAAACAATCCAGAATAAATCATAGCAATTTTCTCTCAACGATCTAAAATACGATTCCCATACCAGAGCTCAAGATTAGGTTAAAAATTGTTGAGGTGTACTGAATTGGTGTATGGTAAAGAATTTAGAGCTAGCCAGAATAGTTGCCTTATCTTTTACTTTGTGATAAACTAACTGGTTAAATGAAACATTGCAGTAACATAACTGTTTGATTGAATATCATTCATTGTCTCATCCAATTTAAATGCTCCCCCCCCCCCATGTCAGACATGGAGTAACAAATTATCTTGAAAATTGGTATATAAATAGAGTAACTCAATGCGAATATTAACATGAAATGTTGTTTTCCTAGCTCAAAGCATTTTAAAAAGATCAACTCATTAATTATTCATATGTGATAAGGATTCATGATATTTTATGAATTATGTGTCATCATCACTGGTTTTAAAAATTTCTGCAAAATTATTGCAAAAAATTAATGGGAGTGAAGTAAAATCCCCCCTCCCCTTTTGGAAGGATGTATTTATTTAATTTATAGATATCTTTTATTGAAATAATTAGTGAACGCATGTTTTTTTATTTAGTGCCTACTGTATTTGAAATGTTAGGCAATTATGAGTTCTGGTATCATCAGGAAACCTTTCCAAAGAACAACTTTGTGATGTTATGCAATAGTATGGAAGGTGCATGTCTGTTTCTCAAGTTCAATCATTCTTGTATTGGGGTGTGTAATCCTTGTTATTGTTGTATGAATGCAATATACTTAATTTTCAATTTTTACTGACTTGTGTGATTTATGCTTTTAATTCCTCATCTAAATTCTAAAGACGCATAGAAGTCGGCTCTCATGGGGAATTTGACACCGTTCGAGTGATTACCCAATAACAGGTGTTGTCAATCACCAGGGTTAGCCTTCAGTTTATGACCAATTATGACCAATAAACCTTATGTAATGCTTTAGTTTTCCCTCACCCGAAGACTCTCCGAGAGACTAGGGGGTAATTCTTGATTGGCCTACGAGTTTAACTTGCTGTGTGCCGACTTGTACTCCCAGTAACGGTATTGCCACCAAGTCTGGTGTCAGCGAATTATGGCCTTCTGCACATGGAAACTAACGACCCATTCCCTTTTAAGGAACCCACTATTGAAGAACGAATCAACCCTGCTTTGGTTTATAACAGCGAATTTAAATCAATAGAAAAGATGATGATGTCATCACTAGTGCATTGTGGGAACAGCCTTAGGCCATGATAACGAATGTACAAGTGTAATACTAGTAGTTTGTTGACCCAATCAATGCTGTTCTTCCTGAGGGCCCTGCAGGTAATATTACCCCAGCACTTACCAGGCACCCATCAACACCTGGGTGGAGAGTGGCATATGTGGATTAATGTCTTGCCAAAGGATGCTGATGCTGGATTACTCTGAGGGCCAAGTCTGTGTGTGATTCCTTTCAAGCCCCACTCTACTACTTATAGCTACTTGTGCCCTCTATATAGCAAACAATGTCTAACCAGTGCCTGTTGGTCCCCCATGATCCTCTTTTTCTTATTTTAATTGAGAGCTTATTTGATGAGATGACCACCTGCCAGTGACCTTGCAGGGAGGTCTAATTCCCCCTGGCCAAACCAGTGCAGACAGGCTTTAAAGAGAAGGTTGACTTATTGTAACGGGTAGGAAAAAACGATGCACATTCTTTCCAATGTGTTAGATTCATGTAAGAGAATGTTCTGTTTGAAGCATGCTGTGTGTTCGGTAAGATTAAATACAGTTGAGGATCGCATAATTAATAAAGAAAATCTGTGATATGAGTAACTTTGTCCTTTTAAAATTCACTCAATATTTTGACATCTAAATATTTTGCACATCACTGCATTCACTGATACAGGACAAAGTAAGATTGTATTTTTCCAGTCTCATTTCCATGCTCTTTTCATTACCAGAACTCAACCTTAGCTTTGGAATACTCCCCAGAGAGTGGATAATGTTCATACTCTCTTTGCTGGCAAGCCTGAAATATATCTGGAAAGCACTGACAGAAATCATAGATGTACTAAGCATGTTACAAACCTAGAATATAATGTATTTGTTAATATTTAAATGTGGTTTATGTAACCTTTTAGATATTTGTTTCAATCACACAATCACTCTATAGTAAGACTTTTTTGTGTATCAGAATTTGTTGACATGGCTTAGACATTCATCTCAACATAACTTATCGTAGAAGTGTCGTACTCGAGTGGTTTAAGCACTTGACTTGAAATTCAAAGGTCGTGGGTTCGATCCTGACACTGTACTTATGTCCTTTGGCAAGGCATTAACCTACATTTGCAAGTCAATAACCAAGGGAGATATGAAGACCTGGTAGGATGACAAAAGCATTTGTGTTAGTAATTGCCTATGCCCTCACGTTGACCATATGGTAGGAATACTCACCAGGGAGTGGAGATGGTGCACATTGTGCATGAATGAATCCGATGACCGGGTAATAATATCTGTAAAGCGCTTAGAGACGGCATTCCGTATTAAGTACTATATAATTCTGGATTATTATTATTATTATTATAACTTCCATAACTTCTCATGTCATTTTTCATTCTTTACATTTATATTCTGTCTTCTCATTGATAACTGTGTGTGATTTTGAGGAGAGCTACACTTTTGAGGTGTCATAATTTATTGGCTTTTGATTGAGAAAAGTTCTACACTCTCCTCGATATTTTTAATTTTCCACCGTTTTATCAATGTGTGCAGGAAGGACTAAACAATATTATGCATTAAGAATCAATGGGGTGTATCTTGTTCTTTGCCATCTTTTTGTGCAGTGAAATTATCTTCCTAACTTTATGAATGGTAATTAATTGGTTGATGCTATTTAAAATGGTTGGCATGGTGGGAATGTGATCATGCAATTGGAGAAAAAAAAATTGTGAAACGAAGTGTCTTTTTGTCACATTCTTGCAATTTTAATATTAAAAGCACTAATGGTACTGCATACATGTGAAGCTTGGTTGTTCTTTTTATTCGTGTTCTGATTTTGTTTGGTGCAAGTTTTATCATTCTTCTCACTTGTTCTCTCTCTCCCATTGTCCTGGATGTCTCTGTTTCTTTCCTGTGTCTATCCCCCCTTCCCCATTCTACTCTCTCTCTCTCTCTCTCTCTCTCTCTTTCTCACACACTCTTTTTCTCTCCCTCTTTTACTCTCGCTCACCTTTCTTTCTCACACTCTCTCTCTCCCTCCCTCTTTTTCTCTCTTCCTCTCACATTCTCTCTCCCTCCCCCCCCCCTCACCCTTTCCCTCTTTCTCTCTCCCTTTCTCTCTTTCTCACACTCCCTTTCTCTCCCTCCTCTTTTACTCTTGCTCACCTATCTTCCTCACATACTCTTTCTCCTTCCCTCCCTCCCTCTCTCTCTCTCTCTCTCTCTCTTCCTCTCACACTCTCTCCCTCTCCCTCTTTCTCTCTCTCCCTCTCTCTCTCTCCTCTCTCCCTTTAATTATTATCTCTGTCTAGATGCCCCCTCTCCTCACTCCCACTATACTCCCCTCCCTCCTCTCTCCCTACATGTCTCTCTCATTCCCCCCCCCCCCCCCCCCTCAGCCATATCCCTTTGTCTCTCTTGGCAATCTCATCCAATATCTGAAATATCAAACTTTTGTTTTCATAATCAAATTTATTCATCATTTTATTAAATTTTGATACAGACACGATTCAACACATGGTTTATCAGTTATTAATCAAACAAAGTCTACCACGAATCAAAGTGAAAATAATGCTTACAACCGTGTAGTATACATTAGCACATTGTATGTGTAAGATCCTTTGCGTTTAGGATAATTTACATTGTAAACAAAGAAATCCCTTTTTGCTCCCCCCCCCCCCCCCTTCTCCCACTCTCCACCAGAGAAAGGCATAACATTATCAATCAGCTAGAAGAATGGTGAACAAAACTTATCGCTACAATAAAAACCAACTAGCCTACTTTGAAGTTGTTTTTATTGCTTGATATATTTTACGTAACCACAAAATAAATCTGTAGCTTGTATTTCCATGACAAGTGCATTTCACCAAATGTTGAATTTTTAAAACTTTGCGGGAACATCACGTGTACTTCAAGGGAATTAGATAATGCAAACAAACATACAATAAAACTCAAGTTTTCCATGATAAATTAAATTCACTAAATTATGATTTTTAGTGGAGATGGAATCCTATCGAAATAGTTTTTTTAATGTTAGAATGTCCAACTTGATAGAAGGAAAAGGAATATATATACATATATTAAAAGTGCACACAGATGTATTTACACATGTAAAAATATGTTTAAGCATTTTAATTTAACATTTAATGAAGTAATCTATTCATTTGAAAAGGAAAATAGAGAAAAATGGTAGTGTTTATTACTTTTTACATATCGTTGATTATAATACTAGGCCTATTAATAATATATAAACAATTCCTTATAAATTGTTGTTTCCGGTGTTCGCTATTTTTAATACTTCTTTAAACTGTGTACATCATTTTTCATAAGTGGCTCAGTACGACTCTATGATTGGTCGAATCCCAGATTGAAGACACTCCCACTTGCTCAGTCGATGGCACTAATTACGCAACACGTGACCCACATGGCTAAAATCTGTGAAAGAAAAAAAAGAGAAAAATTGAAAAAGATGTTATAAGCCTTGCAATTTGTCTTCATTGAAGATTTTTGAAATAAAATTCTATGTCATCATGCCGACAGCGTGGTTCAATGTTGTAGGGTCCGATTGACATAATATGCATCCTTAACCTAACGGAGTCACTATATGACATTGACAGGCATTAACGCCTAAAACAAGCTTTTTTAACACTAGGTATTAGGCTTTGTAACGTACTGCTAGAGAAATTTAAAAAATAGTTCTACAATAAATAACCATGATAGTAAAATGTGGGTTTTATCAAATTTATGTTATTGTGTTGCCAACATTTGTGAGATAGAATTAAACTACATGCTTATCCGATTCTCTTAAATAATTTGTACTAATAAGGATCATTATAGTGTCACCCTAAATGATAATGAGATTGAGTTGAAACATTACAGAATATAAAGTATAACATATAGCTGATACAATACGGAGACAGAGAAAGCAACACCAGACCTAATGTGTAAACAAAAAAAATGACCAGAGATCATCAATTATTTCACAATAAATAAATCTTTCCCATAACCGTTTTTTAGCAATAAAAGCCGCCTTGATCGTACAATAAGCTCACTACTTACTCAGTTAATTATTATGAAGTTTATTGCGATATGAAAATACAGCAAAACATATGAGAAACAATTGGCAGATGAAGAAAAGAAATGTCCTGCGCAAATTCGAATACAATTTTTAAATGTCTAAATGTACACGAACAGACTTTAATATATTATTAAACAATTATCCACAACAGAATCGCGATTACTTAAAAAAAATCAGCTCAAGGGGTAATTTCAACATAGCCTAGCTATTAAACAGCCCAGATACATCATGCTTGGATTACGTCATAAGTCAATGTAATGTTCGCGCATTTCAAAAAGTGATTGATAAATTGCCTTATTTTTAAGTTAATTTTTCTTATAGTATTTTACGTAAAAAAATATATAAATGAAAATATAAAACACAAAATCGCAACTACTTTCGAAAATGAAGAGCTTAATTCCAAAAGGAGCTAAATCAGCAATCGAGTTATTGATATCAGAATATTGTTCACTTATTAGTACCCGTCTTTCAACAAAATTATTTATCTAAATTTTGGGAGCAATTGGGACAAAATGCACCTTCTAATATCACTTTCCATAGACGCCTGTTGACAAACTGGTTACAAAAAAAATTCTCTGAAGTTACAAAAATGGATGAAGCTCCTTTTGGAATTAAACTCTTCAAATCAACATAAGACAAATCCAATCGCCTTATGCGTCACCTTTTGAAATGTGTGAACATGACGATGACGTATTAAGTAAACATGATTCCCATGGGACATTGAGTTGATTTTACGACTGTAGTTGGGGTCTGTAAAACCAGAGCCATTGATTAGGAGAGTTTGGCCAACCCGGTTTGAGTTGGACACAATATGGCGACTACCGTAGTCCAGATTCAGTCCGTTCGTTCTTTTTATCCCCCACACACATCGCGGTCTCTCCACTGATCGCGCAATCCCCAAATTTTCGTCCACACGAACGTATTCAGGACCCAGATTTAGAGGAATGGCTAGGTCTACTTTCAACGTTGAGGGTGTGTTATTTTATCAGCTGATTGGGTGCGCTAAACGAAAACGGTACAGATCGAGGCTGGACTACGACTACCGCTGTGTTGGGCAAGCTCAAAACAAAAGAATATGCGCCATGTTGTGACCCAGTGAGAGTAAGTTGGCCAAACTCTGTGTATAGATTGATCCGATTAAAATATGTAGTGAATAATGAATATGAAGAGAAAGTAGGAGAAGGGATATATACCCAACATGCCTGATGATCATTCGCTCAATGTTTATGCATATTCTCCCTTATCAATGCCGCTAATGACACAGCAGGCAAACACCATCGTGAAAATCTGTGAACGGAGGAAGAAGAAAAGGAAAAGGGGAAGAGAAGGAAATGGGAGATTGGTGAGGGTCAATGAATTAAAGAAATCATGACAAAAGGGAATTAATGTTATGTACGTGTCTATATTATGACATTTTTTTTCATCGTTATCTCTTCAGAACGCGAGGCAAATTGAACGTTGTGCTTAAGCTCTGGTCATACCTTCCTAATAATTGCATCTTCACAAAAGTGGAAGCTTAATATCATAAGATGGGGCTTGAAATACGATGGCTTAGTGTAAAAACTAAAACCATTAAACACCGACATATCCATGCCTATACCATGTGCACTGCAAATATCGGTTTATCAGTTCTTTAATAGGTATATTAAACTTATCTTTATTATTATCAGAAGGGTTGGTCCGGGCTAGGTTGGATGAAATATGATCTGAATCAAATTGTTAAATTGTAATGGCGAACAAGGCATACAAAAGTTTGAATTGGAATGAACAGTATATACACAGTTATATGGAAGCACTGCAAACGCATGAATGTGATTGCAACTGGGTTAAATGATTCCATTGATAGGAGAAAAGCTTGCCTTTTATTTGTTCGAGATATTTTTTACTTTCTAAAAAGGTTCTACTTGATTGTCTATCTCGCTAATAACACAGCATGTAAACACCAGGGTGAGAATCTGTGGGAATAATTCGAGAACATTACGATACTTCTAGGGGCAGATGAGCAAGAGTCCAAGATGCAGTAAATAACTGTGGAGCTTAGGATCTCCTTCGCACATACAAAATTATTGTCGTATTCATGGGCAAATTTAAAAGTGTTGCAACGGACAATTGAATGAACTAGATACCATTATAATTGTTCAAGATTAAATCCCCCTCACACAAACACACACACCCACACGCGCAGCGTACGCACACACGTACGCACACAAACAAACAAACCTAACAATATCTGCCTTTCAAAATTCTGGTTCGTGGTTGAAACACCCATGAACATTAAATTAATAAACCAAATTAATATATGTTTTTAATAAACAACAATTCATGGTTGCGCGTAAATGTTATCTACAAATATTATGTTCATGTGCGGAAGGAGGGGATAGTGGAGGGGGGGGGGCAAGCAAAACTGTGAAATGCAAATAGGTTGCATGATTGATCGATGGATTAGTCAATGTTGAATTGAATAACTGATTAAGAATTGTTTACTTGATTAATTACTTAGTTGATTACTCATCGAGCGATTTGATGATAGATAACTTTGATTATTGACTAATTGACAAAATTGATTAATTTGGGGAGTGAATGCTTGATCACTTGAATAATGATCGCTTAGATTTTGTATTACTTGATGTATTTATTGAAAGGTTTGTTGATTGAATGATTGATTGATTGATCCACTGACTGACTGACTGGCTGGTACATTTCTTAATTATATATTGCTTGGTTAATTATTAGATAGGATGATGGATTACTTCATTTGTGGTTTTGTTGTTTTGTTAATTGATTGATTAATTGTTTTTTGGTCCATATCTTACCTCAAACACAAGAAGAGCAAGACAGACAGCTCCGATGATAAGATAATTATCTTGGATATCATCAATCGAGGCATCGACACATCCCTGAAAATCAAAAGTAGGGACATTTGAAAAATCAAATACCTACAGCCATGCATTTTTTGTTCTATATTAGTTATAATTATCATATCTATGTATTGTAAAAATAAATTATTAATATACCATGTGAATGAAGTTTTCTACTGAATTTAAATACAAACTATTACAGAGAGCCTGAATAATGATACCTGAAACCAATGGAATCAAAAGTAAGGTGAAGAGTATATCTACAAGGATAAACGAAATAAGTAATTCACTATTTATTACTTGCATTAAACAAAAATATGATAGATAATTCCTAACAGGATAAACCAATAAATCGAAAGTTATTATAAGTTGATTCTGAATGGGGTTCTGTGATCGATAAAGCTTCCAACTTTCAACCAACAAAATATATTATAAGTTGATTCTGAATGGGGTTCTGTGATCGATAATGCTTCCAACTTCCCCCAAAGAAAGTTATTATAAGTTGATTCTGAATGGGGTTCTGTGATCGATAATGCTTCCAACTTCCCCCAAAGAAAGTTATTATAAGTTGATTCTGAATGTGGTTCTTTGATCGATAATGCTTCCAAGTTATTATTTATAAAAAATTGATATTCAATTTATCCTACCTGGCTGTTGACGAGGGTGGGGAAGGTTGGATTTCCCTTGGTACCGGTCTGGCATTGTGAAACACTCGCTCCGTCCACGCAGCACGACTCGGGCACGGCCAGGTTACTAGGGAAGTTCAACGAGTTTGCATAGTCTGCATACCCCATAGCACCACAACAGTCAAACTAGACGAGAGAGAGAGAGAGAGAGAGAGGGGGAGAGAGAGGGAGAGAGAGAGAGGGAGAGAGAGAGAGAGAGAGAGAAAAGATGATCGATGAGGGCATAAGAATAAATGTGTTATTATTATTATTAAGTCTATTATCGGAACCTCTCATCAGTTAAACCAACCAAGAGCCAAGTTTTCACTTTGCGGCCCCAAGCCCCCAAAACACATCTAGATTAAAACACATCGTGATACTGTGGTAGAATTCGCGTAGGATATACGCCCCCTCCCCCCCCCCCCCCCCCATTGCCTTCTTTTACCGTTACGTTACGATGTTTGTAAAAAAAATATATCCATGTTTGAACAGTTTTAAGCATATTTGATGATAATTTACTTATACTCTTCTATAAAAACTATAGTCAACAGTTCACTGTAAGTCTGTTCTCGACCATATGGAATTTGGCCTACAGTAAATAGTTTAGAGCGCAAGTGTGGACGTGGTTTTTGATGTCGGCCTATATTATTTTATCAAGAGAAAATGTTGACAAGTCTTCGATATAAAAAAAAGTCTTGCCTTAGCGTACCCGAGAGCAATGTCTATATTAACACGATTGCCCTTTAGACTAGCAGACATAATTATGTCTTCTCCGTTATGCCATTTTCTTCTTTAAAATCACAAAATACGTAAATACACACGTGATAATCATCATCTAAAATGCGAACATTCCTTGCAATGTTCAGTACAATTCCAGAGTGAATTATATTTGTTAGAATTTTTAAAGCTATCAGTAAATTAGAAGCGCTTTTTTTCTTTTTCTTCTTTTTTTTCTTCTCCTTCTTCTTCTTCTTCTTAATCTTTTCTTTTCTTCTTCTTCTTCTTCATCTTCTTCTTCTTCTTCTTCTTCTTCTTCTTCTTCTTCTTCTTCCGCTTTTTATTGTCGGTCTTTTGTCCGTGTGTTAGAAGTCTGTTATCGGTCTGCTTTTTGGTCTGTCTTTGGTCTGTTCTCAGTAAGTTGTTGGGCTGCTGGCGGTCATATTCTTGGTTTCGTCAGTATTCCCGGGGTATAATACCTCAGTCACTGACTCCCCACCGACACCAAACCGACCGAGTTGGGCGATAGGGGCTAACGTAATTGTTCAGTATTCGGTTTAGTTTATTTCTTTATCAAAAGTCACACCCGTCATCAGACAGCCGGCCTAAGATGGCATGTTTCACTGTATATGGACACGTCCATACGATTAATTCCTTTTTTTGTCATGATAATTCATTGGCCCTCATCAATCTCCCATTTCTTTCTCTTCCCCTTTTCCTTTTATTCTTCCTCCGTTCACAGATTTTCACGATGGTGTTTACCTGCTGTGTCATTAGCGGCATTGATAAGGGAGAATATGCATAAAACATTGAGCGAATGAGGCACATTGGGTATATATCCCTTCCCTACTTTCTCTTCATATTCATTACTAGTCCAGATTCTGGCCTATTTAATTTTGATCTCCACCACACCAATGCTACCTCTCCCTACGTACTTGCTACCAGCCGGTGATGGCGTGATTATTAAATTAGGACACCCGGCGAAAAATTTGTTGATAACACCATCTTCGACGGCTTTAATCAAGTGTGTAGGGAATTATAAAGGACCGGCAGATTCTGGACTAATTCATTACACGTTTTACTTGAAACACGGTCTCAAGTCTCAACTACAGTCGAAAATCCACTCAAGGGCAATGTCAATACCCTATTGCATGTCCCATAGAAATCATGTTTGGATTACGTAATACGTCATTTTCATGTTCACACATTTCAAAAGAAGACTATTGGATATATTTTAATATGTTGATTTGAAGAGTTCAATTCCAAAAGGGCTTCATCCATTTTTGAAACTTCAGACATGGTAACACAAAATCGCACACATAGAAAAAGAATATTCATATATTACATTGTAATTGAAAATTGTTTGACATGCACTACAAAATAGAACAATAAAAAACAGGAAAAAAACGAATTATTAATTTAAGTAGTACAACAACTTGTGGCGAGTTGTTAGGATTTGCTTTGCGATTTGGTCTTGTGTCGGTCTCGTCTGAGTGATTTGGGGATAGCAGGCAAAGATACAGGAAACTAAATAAACGTAAAAGCAAAGCTTACTGAATTTTGAATACCATCTACAGATTCTTTGAAGCGTCTGTTGTTGGGTAAGTGTTGGTGATGGTGTAAGTCATTCCTTCAATCATACTGGCTTCCAGCTGGAGAGAAAAAGAAACAAAAAGCAATGGTTTGAGTGTTTATTTGTAAGGGTCATGAGCATGAATACAAAATATACTTATCTTTCCTTACGTTTTTCTTTTTGTTATTCTCAAGCGAGGTTTTATTTCTATAATTTCAATATTTTTCTGACGTTCGAATTTCAAAAATAATTATGAATTCGTCAGTAATGTTGGTTCATTTACAAATCCCGACCTATCTACCTACACACAACGCGTGCGTGCTCTCTCTCTCTCTCTATCTCTCTCTCTCTCTCTCTCTCTCTCTCTATATATATATATTCTCTTTTATTATCCATCTGTCTTCCCACTCTTTCTAGTCTTCTCTCTCTCAAACCGTCCTTCTCAGTCTCCATTCCCATATTATCTCCCTCTCTCTCTCTCTCTCTCTCTCTCTCTCTCTCTATTTCAATGTTTACATTACCCCTACCTCAACCAACTCGTCCCTCTCTCCTTATTTTGTTTCTCCCCACCACCCCACCCCTGTCTCTCTCTCTTTCTCTACTTCTCCCCCTCTCTTTCTCCCCCTCTCTCTCTGTCTCTCTCTCCTCTGTCTCTCTATGTGTGTGTCTCTCTCTATAATATATTTATATTTCACATCCTTGATCTATCATACCTCATCATCGAAGACGAAAGCGAGGATGCCTCTTTGTCACTCTTTCTCTTTCTCTACTTTTCCCCTGCCTCTCTCTCTCCCTCCCTCCCTCTCTTTTTTTTTGTTATATCTCTCTCTCTCTCTCTCTATATATATATATATATATATATATATTTCTATTTCATATCCTTGATCTACCATACCTCATCATCGAAGACGAAAGCGAGGATGCCGGCGGTGACCTCCAGTAAGATGATCAGAACCATGAAGAAGAAATACTAGTAAGAGAAGGAAACATACTATATCACTAGACATCATCATCAGGGTAACTATCGGGAATATCATAATCGACACAATCATATTTTGAATCATCATTATTACCATCATCATTAGCACTATCATCATAATCACCATCATTATAATTACCATCACCATCACCATCACCATCATCATCACCATCATCATCACCATCACCATCATCAGCACCACCATTACCATCATCACCATCACCATCATCAGCACCACCATTACCATCATCACCGTCACTATCATCATCCTCATCAGCTTAATCGCTATAATCGTCACCGTTAATATCATCAGCATCACTACTAGCGTCATCGTCATCACTATGACATTCATCATCGCCATCATCGTCAACATCATCACCATCAATATCATAATCATCGTCATCACCATCAACATCACCATCACCATCATCATCACCAACATCACCATCATTACCATCATCACCGTCATTTTCATCATCATCATCATCATCACCATCATCATCACCAACATCATCATCATCAGCTTAATCGCTATAATCGTCACCGTTAATATCATCAGCATCACTACCATCGTCATCGTCATCACTATGACCATCATCATCGCCATCATCGTCAACATCATCACCATCAATATCATAATCATCATCACCATCATTACCATCATCACCGTCATTACCATCATCATCATCCTGCCTATCAACACAATCATAATCATCTTCACTACCATCACTACTCGCCATCATCGTCACCATCAATATCATCATCATCACCATCATCACAATTGTCATCGAAGCCATCATCGGCATCCCAAAGCCATCGTTGCCATGGAGACATCTTCCCTACTCACCAGTTTGAGGAGGAACGTTCCTTCCTTGAGGGCGCCACAGCATCCACAGAAACCCACCAGGAAGATAAAGCACCCCACCCCTATCGTTATACCAGTCACAATCAATATGGTATCCTCAGCGAAGAGATCCGTGTATTCTTGTTGCCGGGCTGTTATCCATGATCCGATAGAGATCAGCACAATGCCCGCTGCCTGGAAGTCAAGAATAATCACATGAAAACTCATGGAGACGAGACTAGTTATAATAAGTGATCAGTTTAAAAATCTAATTTACCAAAATCTGTAAAGTAAATCTGATGTTGAAAGGAAACAATCTTAATAGAAAAGGCGTAAATATTCACCCCTGAATGATAAACGCCTATAAACATAAATAAGAACAACAACTATATAAGCGTTTAATTAAACATATTCATCCTTTTCTGTCTGTAATACTTCCTTTCTTTCAAAGAATAGTATATGCACAGAGGCCTAACAATAATCATTAGCATTTCAAACAATCTGTTCTGATTCAAGACAATATTAACATCTGGTAATAGGTATTTTTACGTAATATCATTAGATGCAGTGTGCACTTATTAAACAAACCTTTACTATTTTTGTGTTGTATTAATCTTTACTATTTCAAGAGAAGCAAGCGTTTCATGAGAGTGTTACTCGTGATCATCTCGTGCACAAGATAAACAGTAGAGGTGTTTTAATTTGTCGATGATTTCTTTGTTTGTAGAAAGCAGTTTACTATGGAGTTAGGCCGGTACATCATATGTAATAAATTACAATTTGTAATACAGTCAAACCTGTCTATTGAGGGCACCAACGGGAAACAGAGAAATTGGCCACTCTGGACAGTTGACATTTCTAGACAGATTCTACAACACATATTTATCTCTCGGGGGGGGGGGGGGGGGGACAAAATACATGGTCACTATAGACAGGTGGCTTTTAAGAAAAGTGATCACTAAGACGAGTTTGCCTGTATTATTATGGAAATTGATTTCACCTTGCTAACTGAATGAAGGGTTATATAGTCATACCTGTCTATAGCGACCCCCCAAGGGATACACAACAATTGGTCTTTGTAGACAGTTTCCTTTAGTATATGTTTCAATGAGAAACAATTTTCAAGGGAAACAAAACATGTGCTTGTTGTAGACAGGTGGTCTTTGTAGACAGGTGGTCACTAAAGCAGGTTTGACTGTATTTAGCTTTAAAAAAAGAATATGAGATTGAGAGGCTGCAAGATGTGTGCAAGATGAAAGACTTACCCACACGCAGAAGTTCAATATGAAAAGGAAAAGCTTCGCAATCTTCGGTCCACAGCCAGCCACCATTTTGAATTATTTCTCTTCAGGAAGAACAGAACATACAAAGATACATCGGTTATTTCACAAAAAATACAAGTGCAATCGTTTCCACGTACTAGTCTAGCCTTCATATGAGCGGAGGTTCGGTTTACACTGTGTATAAACACACCCTGTGAGATGAATAATCATGACGTCATCAGGGGGTTTAGGCAAACAAGGCTCTGCATCGGTTAATCATTAACATGAATTCAATGTCATATGAGTCTTTTATGGCTGTACTTTAAGAGGCTCAGATATTAGGATCTACCCGACACGATGTCAAAGAGATTTTATTGGAAAATTATCCTTATTTCCTTATTATGATTGATGCAGTATATATTGCACTACATAGTCAGACCGCTGGGCAAAGTATACTTTTGTATATGGACTGTTTCTTCACTGGTCTTATGGATACTTTAAAAAATTAAGTTAAATGAACATTGTCTCATCCATCATGACATTTTGTATACCTTACACACTGATAAATAAAGGAACAATTCTGCTACAATAGCAGCACCATCTGCCAAATACACGTAGGTGGATGCAAAAATCATCTGCACCCCTCACACAAAGAAAAAGATAAATAATCTGCACCCCGATTTCACTGTTATTACTTAGTGTCTACAACCGATACACTTGATATTATTTCAATTAATGTTGTTCTTCATGGAAAATGGATCCGTATTTTTTGATCTGCATTTCGTGAATTATATGTCATTCCGAAACATAACAATTTACTAATACCTATTTCACGTGGAATGATGGCAACGTCCTTTTGGTTGGAACCTTAAAAGCTTTTGTTATTGTTCTTTCGTGTTAACAGTGTGTCGGGTAAATCTCGGTCAGAGTTTTGGTCGCACTATAAACAGTGTGCTCTGCAGAGAATTTGAAACATTAGTAGACATGTATGACGACATATTTTTCTAGATAATTTATCTAAAATGTTTTGTGACGAAGGGATTGTATGGTTGGTAACCAGGATTTAGACTATACCACGCCCTTGTAAGATTACGTAATCACCAAATACCTATCCTTGTCTGTCAATAAGATCGTGTGTTCCTGAGGGATTATCGATGAGGCTTCATTAACAAAGCATGTTAATTAATAACCCAAGCTTCACCATCAGTTGATTACCAATTAAGTCTGATCGTTCTACGACACATGCTCAGCTGACAAGTGTTTCGCGTTCATCATCCTACACTAACCGAATTCATAACTTCACAACAGTTATACCTAAGGCTAAACTTAAAAGAAACCTCACCCGGCCAAGAAATAACTTTACTTATTCTGAGAGATTTATTATATTCTTACCCATTAATCTACAAGATTCCCAACCAAAGTGAAGAGGCATAAAGCAAGAATAATGTACAGTTTCTCAGCACGACATGGACTTCGCCATTTTTATTGATAACGTGACATGCTATATGTAAAGTCGTTTTAGTCGTTTATCGATTAAATGTATTCAAATGTATGAATGATTCCTTCCCATGTTTGTGTGGTGATGAAGCATTTCATTCACATGCTATTACCCTTTGTACTCCAATTGCCAGAACGCAAATTGCATAAATAAGTTTCTGCTCTTCTGGAC
The DNA here is from genome assembly GCA_035222895.1 of Strongylocentrotus droebachiensis. NCBI lineage: Eukaryota > Metazoa > Echinodermata > Echinoidea > Camarodonta > Strongylocentrotidae > Strongylocentrotus > Strongylocentrotus droebachiensis. The sequence continues at coordinate 744 of JAVYIG010016412.1, read as the reverse complement.
TGACGAATTTTCATAAATGAAATAGGTTTGTCAACTGCTATTTTTTTGTATATTTTAGTGAACTAATTACACTTGTTCCCCTGTTAAATATTCTTCACCAACTAAAATTTATATCTTTTAACCTATGATATTTCCTCGTTGGGAAGAAAATGTTTTGTTATTGATTTTAAAAGTCTTTCCAACTACAGGTCAGTGCATCGTAGACATATTAAGCGCTATATAAAGCGGAATATTATTATTACATGTATAACTTCAACTGGTACGTCACATTTTCCAGAAAATGCCTGCGCCCATGTCATGCAAAAAGGCATCACATCATGCCAGGAATATCTTCCTTTATATATTTCTTGAACATTTTCGTAATGAATATTGTACATCAATGGCAAGAATAGATCTCATTTATTAGAATACCTACACTTATTCTTTGGGATGAAGGCTCCCTAAATTCACAGCACAGCACTTTACCAAACTTGACCCAACCCCTATCATGAAACCCAATTGCAACCTTAACCCTGTTATTTAACGAATTCCGAACTTATATCTCAGCACTTTACCTAACTAAACAAGTAATCATCATATAAAAAAACTCTTACAATTCTGTCCAGTATGTTTTAAACTATTTATTTTATTTATTTTGTCTTTCTATCTTTAACCACTCCTATCAGTATATTTTGTCTAAGCCCTGCCACATTTCTCTGTTAGTTTTCATATCTTTCCGTATTATTCTCAAATTAACAAGCCATT
>JAVYIG010016411.1:0-31305 GCA_035222895.1 Strongylocentrotus droebachiensis | reverse complement strand
CAAACTTCTTCGCAGCGCTAATGCGCTAGCGAACATGACTAGTCTCACGTACGTGCAGACACAATTCAGAAGGGAAAGAACGTAATCCCCATAGGCTCAACACGCACCATGCCCCAATCTGTGCCGCATAAAAAAATAACGCTCCCCGACCACCCCCACCCCCTCCCCGCCAAAAAAAAAACACGAAAGAATGGAAAGGGAAAGAGGAGAGCCAAAATGGAACACAAAAGAGGAAGAAGAAAAGAAAAGGGTGAAAAGAGGCAGAGATCAGTTGCGATTAATCCCACCAACATCGTGTGGATCGGGGGGAGGGGGCGAAAGGCCCCTGCCTCCCTCAGCAAACTTAAATGAGAGAGAGAGAGAGCGAAGAAAGGAAGGAAAAGGGGGGAAAAGGAGGAAGAAGAAAGGTAGGGGAGATCAGTTGCAATTTGTCCCGATTTGTACCCCTACCCCCCCCCCCCCCCCTCAGCAAAGAGAGAGAGAGAGAGAGAGAAGGAGAAGGGAACTGCAAGGGAAAGAGGAGAGAAAGGGACAGAAAACAAAGAGGAAGAAAAGAAAAGGAATTAAGGAAGATCAGTTGCAATTTTCATTGGTTCTTCTATCATCATTGTACAGATGTATTTATACAGTGTGAGTCAAAAAAAACTTTACACCTAGAAAAATGCTAATAATTTTAAGAATCATTTATGAAAAGTAAATTATTATACACCATATGAAAGAGTGTTTCATCCCAAATCGTTTGGTACCATTTTGGGTGGTATGTGTTCACGCTTGGATAAATAGGAGGCATTGTTTGCGAGAGTGCAAAAATCGACTTGCGCCAAATAATGCTTATGTGATGTTTGAATAAAACAATTGGGATTTCGGTATTAATTCGGTCTTTGCAGATCCAAATAACATCCCTACCAAAATTAATCATGTCACACATATCAAAACACACACAGAGTCACACTCAATAAGTCACACAAACACACGCACACACTCGCACATACACACACACACACACACACACACTCGCATAGCAAATTTAGATGCAGACTGACTGAGTCCTTTGGGAGAAACAATTCATTATGATGTTAATGCACCAAACTTTCATTTAATGGCATTATGATTGAATTTTAATTCCATTTTGATATCAATTGGGAAATTTGCAAATTTACAGTAATGTTCATTACGTAATGATGTCTTGGTTCCAAAAGGTAACCACAACACATATGAAGTTATAAACCGTCTGAATACACGACAGTGAGAGAGAATAAGAATTAGTGTGTGTGTTTCATATGTGCGTGTGTGTTTCATATGTGCGTGTGCGTGTGTGTGTGTGTGACTTTGCTACTGAAAAAAGCATCTGCAATGCATCTCATTTCATACATTCAATTCATTCTCTCACTTTAATACTTTGGCGCAATTCGATTTTTGCACTCTCGCAAACAATACCTCCTGTTCATCCAAGCGTGAACACATACCACCCAAAAATGGTACCAAACGATTCAGGATAAAACACTCTTTCATATGATGTATAATACTTCACTGTTCATAAATTATTTTTTAAATTATTAGTAATTTCCTAGGTGTAAAGTTTTTTTTGACTCACACTGTATATTCATTTATTTATTCCTGTTTGATAACAAAAATATGAATATAAACTCACAACAGCAACAAAATTAAATGTAGAAGGAAACTATCTTGCTGGGAGCAAGAAGCGCAAAAATGATCATGCATTTGCATGTACATGTCAGTGTATCATTAATATATCATTCATATTGTTTAATTACATCTTGTGAAATAGTATGCATTCAAGCTTTTGGGATTTTTTTTTGTGTATTTGTATGAAAGAAACCATTTTGAGCTTATAATGCACATGTTGCAATTTCAGGTGCAACTTAGTGTTCAAATATGGGTTACGCACGGCCAGGCATTAGTGTAGGAAATCTTCAAATGTTAATCAGGTATATGACTAAATTACTTGTCTGTTGCCTTACGAAAAAAATTATATTTAGTCAGGCCTGAATTGAGTCGCAAAACAATCATTGTGTTAAAAGGAAAAAAACATATTTGATGACATTCGAAATTCCCTAATAACCAATACGATTGGAGAGCGAGTACTCGTTTTGTTTTTCTTCAAAAATTACTCAACTATAAATAGCTGGCCCGGATGCTTGAGCCTCTCACAAAACGCAAGTATAGGCCTGATGTGTCGTCAGGGGCGTCGCTAGACCTTTTTCAGTGGAGGGGGGGGGGGGGTATAGAGGCCACCGATTATACCGACAAAACAAGCCACCAATTAACGACAAAATTAAATGTCCCAATATCTACAAATGTAACCCTATAAACCCGAGGCCAAAGGCTAAATTGTTATGCGCAAATGGTCATTTTCGTCGACGACATAAATATACAAATTATTTCGTCAACTATATATTTTAATGCAGGCGCGTAGGTAGGATCTTATTTAAGGGAGGGGCGGTATTGAGCAAGCAAATCACTTAAAGAGCACGCAAAGCGCTCCCTAGGTGGGGTAGGGGGTGGGTGATAGGCAGGGGCGGATCCAGCCGGCAGCAGGAGGGGGGGGGGGGGGCCCAATTTGTGAGAAAAAATTTAGCGCCGACTCAGCCGGCCGGTGAATAAGCGGGGGGGGGGGGGGGGGGGGGGGGGGGTAAGAGCACATTTTTTGAGGAAAAATTTAGCGCCGACTCAGCCGGTCAGTTAATAAGCGGGGGGGGGGGGGGAGAATTTTTTTTCTTCTGGGGGGGGGGGCCGCTTTTGTTTTTGTTTTTAAAAAAAAGGTTAAATTTACGTTATTATCCTATTTTTAGGGTGGGGCCTGGGCCGGAAAAATCGCTACGTGGATCCGCCCCTGGTGATAGGCCTCCCGCGCGAGGCGCGGTAGCTTAGACGTTTCATTAAATTATTATGAAAAGAAGACGATTTGTTGTACCGTTCTCGACTCTTAATCCTTGTCTGAATTCAGTTTCCCCGTCCCACGCGAAGCGCGGGAGCTTCGACGTTTCATTAAATTATTAGAAAAAGAAGACGATTCATTGTACCGACTCTAAATCTTTGTCTGAATTTTCAAAAATGTTTCTTTGTCCGATAAAAAGTCACAGTTCGAAGGGGAAAAAATTGCTGGCCGACCGACATTAAAAAAATCCCACCGGCTTCAACCTCACACCCCCCCCCCCCCCTTTAGCGACGCCCCTGAATGTAGGGTGGCCTTAGCGGGTAGGCACAGGGCGTGGTTCTAAACTTACAGAGACTCTTCGATAAAGACACCCTTATTTCATGATTGCGTGTGTTGAACTGCCCTGGGCTTTACAACTTTAAACCTCCAGGATTTATTTTGCATATATAGGTATGTACATGTTCATTTATATAACTAGACATAATACTTGTTTGGAACAAGTATAGGTGGGCTGGTCAACTAAAATTTGAAAACAAAATAGAGCAAAAATAAGCGAGAAACTGCTTTAAAATTCTTAATAAACAATATCATGTAGATTCAGTACATGAACGAAATTCACCTTCTATAGTCATAACACGCAAATTGTTAAATTTCTGACATGAGGCCTTTATTCGAAATTTTCACTCTGATGACGTCATCAAAATGAAAAATGGTTATTATTGAACTTGTAGAAAATTATCTTAGCTACAACATATCGAAATTTTGAAGAAAATCGATCAATATATATTATATACAGAGATACAATCATTTTTACATAAATATGCTGACGTCATAATATGCAAATTCGTATTTTGAGTTCCAAAGCCATTATGATGATGTCACGATACACTTAATGGCCAAATGAGACATGGAATCATATCTCCGACTCATACTTTATTTAAATATGAGAACAAAAATGAAGGTCACGGTTCATTTCAAAGAGCTATAATGGATTTTGTATAGGCATGATTTTGCCAATATATGTTATGTATTAAAAGAGCTCGCGCGCACGGACATTTATCTTGAATTGACGCTCATCTTGTTATTAATGGTCATAAAGAGATAAACATGGTATCAAATTCCTCGAAAAAATATGAGAAATATCATGAAAGAAAAAAAAATGGTGATTCTATGTTTTTTAATGGTGTTACGCGCAAAAACGCGCGCGCATGCGCGAGTGAGCGATTTTTTATAAAATGCTTAAAATGACCTGAAACGTATGCAAAATAAATTTGAGACGTTTTTGAGCATTTTGAAATTTTGCGCGCGGACGTACGCGTACGCGCGCGTATTTTGACCTGAAATTGACCTGACCGATATTGACCTTGATCGTGCAAAATATGAATAAGAAATTACTTTCCGTTATGAAGATATGATCATAAGTTAAAATTCACAAAATGGCTCCTAGATTACGTAATCAGTCAAGGTCAAGGTTGAAAAGGGTATTTTGATTTATTTATATGCCTATATATATGTGTGCAAAATTTCAAGTTATTTGATTGAACCATTTCAAAGTTATCTTGCTAACAAAAAAGTGGGTCGAAATAAGAAAAATAAACTAGATCTGTAATACTTGTTTGGAACAAGTATAGGTGGGCTGGTCCAACTAAAATTTAAGACAAAATAAAGGGCACATTTGAGATATCTTATCGTCTCAGCTACAACATACTCGAAGTTCAGCGTAAACGAAGCTAAAACGACGGAGATATTGCTCGCGAAAGACAGAAATGTAGAACCCAGTTTTGAGAAAAAGTAATGTCCCATAGGGAATACACGCAAAATGTGAACAATTGACATGCCTCCGTTAATCGCAAAATTACGTCATGATTCCTTTGTCAAAATGAAGAATTTTGTTAACTGCATTTGTAATGAATTATGTATTATATGTGCTCGTGCGCACGGCCATTTATCTTAAACGGACGCGCATTCCGTTATGAAATAACATGAAAGAAAAAAAAATAGCGTTTCTTTGTTGTGTAATGGCGTTACACGCAAAAAAGCGCGTGCATAATTTTCGAAATGCTCTAAATGGCCTAGAACATACTCTGTTTTGATAAAAAAAAAGTGATTTTGAGCATTTTAAAATTCAGACGCGCGCCGATTTTGATGAGATGTTATGTCGAACCTTGACCTGAAGTTCATGTGTTTTAAATATGGTTCAGTTTTGATGACTCGTTATGAAGATATGATTAAAAGTTGATTTCCACAAAATAGCGCCTGGATGACGTCACGATGATCTTGAGTTACTGAAAAGTGTCACAATTCTAATTTATACTAATATCAATCATCATGGCAAGTTTCATGATAATGGCTTTATTCATTCATGAGATATCCTGCGAACCTTATTAATGGCAGAATAATAAATGGGAATAATAATAACTTGAATTTGTCACTTTGACAATTTAGGTGATACGTATGTTAATGTTTTAAATAATGAAGAATGTATTTTCACGATTTTATATTATCTTCTATAATGCTCTTCCTATTAAGGTCTATCCATATGAAAAGTTTCAACTGTGTAGTATATTGACCATTATGGATCTATGGAAGATAGATTGAGACAATATATGACCATTGACCCCATATAATAAGCAGTTTTACCTTTGACCCTAATTGACATAACGAAGAATGCATTTTCACAATTTCATCTTCTTCCATGAAATGCTCTACCCGTCATGTTTTACCTAGATTGTGCTGCGCATAGATTCAATCGGATTATTTTGGGCCATTACAAAAAGTGGGTTATTGATGGGGACAAATGCTCATGTACCCTTTAAGCTCATATTATGTATTTTATTACCAGAGGAAAAAAAATTGGTCAGACACTCAATAGTGTCTGACAGTAAAGTCTAGAAAGTAAAGGGGTTTCCTTGTTTAATGTGAACACAAGGAAACTGCTAACGTTTAATTTTTAAAATAGGACAAACGTCACATATGCATAATTCCTACAATGTTCTACAGAATTTGCGAATTTAACATTCAATTGAAAATTTTGACATGATCCCACCATCTGATCAAAAAACTAAAAGCTCAACTTTTATAGCCCATAGTCTCAGCTATAACATACCCAAATTTGGGAGAACATAGAGCCCAAATAAGCTAGATAGTGCTCAAAGATTAATGTCATGTACATGTGTAGATCCATGATTTGAACTAAATTGGCACCTCCCATAGGCTTAACACGCAAATGAAGAAAATCTGTCAAGTTACCTTTAATCGCAATTTTCACTATGACGACGTCATCAAAATGAAAAATAATGTGTAGTGAACTTGTAGGCAATTGCCTCAACCACAAGGTACCAACATTAAGAGGAGAATCAATCAATATTTACAGAGATACAATCAATTTTCCATAAATATACTGACGTCATAATATGCAAATTCGTATTTTGAGTTCCAAGGTCAATACGATGATGACACGATATACTTAATGGCCAAATGAGACATGAAATCACATCTCCGACTCATACTCTATCCGAATATGAAACAAAATTGAGGGTTCCCGTCCATCCCAAAGAGCCATAAGGGTTTTGGATAGGCATGTTGTTGCCCATATATGCTATGTATTACAAGAGCTCGCGCGCACGGATATTTATCTTGAACGGACGCTCATTCCCTTATTAATGGTCATAAAGAGATAAACATGGTATCAAATTGTTCGGAAAAACATGAGGAATACTGTGTCAAAAAAAATCTAGGAGGAATTATTTTGCGTTCGGCCGTGACAAACGAAAACGTGCGCGCATTTGCGTGTGCGCGTTTCTTTATTTTCTTTATGAAATGCTATTGTTAATAATGGCGTACGCGCGCGTTTTTTGACCTAAAATTGACTGGACCGATATTGACCTTGATCCTGGTAAATATGGATGAGAAATGTCTTTCCGTAATGAAGATATGATCATGAGTTGATTTTCACAAAATGGCGCCTAGATTACGTCATCAGTCAAGGTCAAGGTTGAAAACCTTATTGTGCTCTTTCCATATGGCTATACATATGTGTGCCAAATTTCAAGGCATTTGATTGAGCCATTTTCAAGTTATCGTGCTAACAAGAAAAGCTCTTACGAAAACATAAGGTGATCTGTATTATATACAGCCCACCTGATAAAGAGAAATCGTGACGTCACCCATAGGTAATAACGTATTACTAACTACGCAAAGTTCTACAGAAATTTGCAATTTCAACTTTCAATTGAAAATTTTGACGTGATCCCAACATCTGGTTAAAAAACAAAAGACACAACTTTTATAGCCCATAGTCTCAGCTATAACATACCCAAATTTGGGAGAACATAGAGCCCAAATAAGCTAGATAGTGCTCAAAGATTAATGTCATGTACATGTGTAGATCCATGATTTGAACTAAATTGGCACCTCCCATAGGCTTAACACGCAAATGAAGAAAATCTGTCAAGTTACCTTTAATCGCAATTTTCACTATGACGACGTCATCAAAATGAAAAATAATGTGTAGTGAACTTGTAGGCAATTGCCTCAACCACAAGGTACCAACATTAAGAGGAGAATCAATCAATATTTACAGAGATACAATCAATTTTCCATAAATATACTGACGTCATAATATGCAAATTCGTATTTTGAGTTCCAAGGTCAATACGATGATGACACGATATACTTAATGGCCAAATGAGACATGAAATCACATCTCCGACTCATACTCTATCCGAATATGAAACAAAATTGAGGGTTCCCGTCCATCCCAAAGAGCCATAAGGGTTTTGGATAGGCATGTTGTTGCCCATATATGCTATGTATTACAAGAGCTCGCGCGCACGGATATTTATCTTGAACGGACGCTCATTCCCTTATTAATGGTCATAAAGAGATAAACATGGTATCAAATTGTTCGGAAAAACATGAGGAATACTGTGTCAAAAAAAATCTAGGAGGAATTATTTTGCGTTCGGCCGTGACAAACGAAAACGTGCGCGCATTTGCGTGTGCGCGTTTCTTTATTTTCTTTATGAAATGCTATTGTTAATAATGGCGTACGCGCGCGTTTTTTGACCTAAAATTGACTGGACCGATATTGACCTTGATCCTGGTAAATATGGATGAGAAATGTCTTTCCGTAATGAAGATATGATCATGAGTTGATTTTCACAAAATGGCGCCTAGATTACGTCATCAGTCAAGGTCAAGGTTGAAAACCTTATTGTGCTCTTTCCATATGGCTATACATATGTGTGCCAAATTTCAAGGCATTTGATTGAGCCATTTTCAAGTTATCGTGCTAACAAGAAAAGCTCTTACGAAAACATAAGGTGATCTGTATTATATACAGCCCACCTGATAAAGAGAAATCGTGACGTCACCCATAGGTAATAACGTATTACTAACTACGCAAAGTTCTACAGAAATTTGCAATTTCAACTTTCAATTGAAAATTTTGACGTGATCCCAACATCTGGTTAAAAAACAAAAGACACAACTTTTATAGCCCATAGTCTCAGCTATAACATACCCAAATTTGGGAGAACATAGAGCCCAAATAAGCTAGATAGTGCTCAAAGATTAATGTCATGTACATGTGTAGATCCATGATTTGAACTAAATTGGCACCTCCCATAGGCTTAACACGCAAATGAAGAAAATCTGTCAAGTTACCTTTAATCGCAATTTTCACTATGACGACGTCATCAAAATGAAAAATAATGTGTAGTGAACTTGTAGGCAATTGCCTCAACCACAAGGTACCAACATTAAGAGGAGAATCAATCAATATTTACAGAGATACAATCAATTTTCCATAAATATACTGACGTCATAATATGCAAATTCGTATTTTGAGTTCCAAGGTCAATACGATGATGACACGATATACTTAATGGCCAAATGAGACATGAAATCACATCTCCGACTCATACTCTATCCGAATATGAAACAAAATTGAGGGTTCCCGTCCATCCCAAAGAGCCATAAGGGTTTTGGATAGGCATGTTGTTGCCCATATATGCTATGTATTACAAGAGCTCGCGCGCACGGATATTTATCTTGAACGGACGCTCATTCCCTTATTAATGGTCATAAAGAGATAAACATGGTATCAAATTGTTCGGAAAAACATGAGGAATACTGTGTCAAAAAAAATCTAGGAGGAATTATTTTGCGTTCGGCCGTGACAAACGAAAACGTGCGCGCATTTGCGTGTGCGCGTTTCTTTATTTTCTTTATGAAATGCTATTGTTAATAATGGCGTACGCGCGCGTTTTTTGACCTAAAATTGACTGGACCGATATTGACCTTGATCCTGGTAAATATGGATGAGAAATGTCTTTCCGTAATGAAGATATGATCATGAGTTGATTTTCACAAAATGGCGCCTAGATTACGTCATCAGTCAAGGTCAAGGTTGAAAACCTTATTGTGCTCTTTCCATATGGCTATACATATGTGTGCCAAATTTCAAGGCATTTGATTGAGCCATTTTCAAGTTATCGTGCTAACAAGAAAAGCTCTTACGAAAACATAAGGTGATCTGTATTATATACAGCCCACCTGATAAAGAGAAATCGTGACGTCACCCATAGGTAATAACGTATTACTAACTACGCAAAGTTCTACAGAAATTTGCAATTTCAACTTTCAATTGAAAATTTTGACGTGATCCCAACATCTGGTTAAAAAACAAAAGACACAACTTTTATAGCCCATAGTCTCAGCTATAACATACCCAAATTTGGGAGAACATAGAGCCCAAATAAGCTAGATAGTGCTCAAAGATTAATGTCATGTACATGTGTAGATCCATGATTTGAACTAAATTGGCACCTCCCATAGGCTTAACACGCAAATGAAGAAAATCTGTCAAGTTACCTTTAATCGCAATTTTCACTATGACGACGTCATCAAAATGAAAAATAATGTGTAGTGAACTTGTAGGCAATTGCCTCAACCACAAGGTACCAACATTAAGAGGAGAATCAATCAATATTTACAGAGATACAATCAATTTTCCATAAATATACTGACGTCATAATATGCAAATTCGTATTTTGAGTTCCAAGGTCAATACGATGATGACACGATATACTTAATGGCCAAATGAGACATGAAATCACATCTCCGACTCATACTCTATCCGAATATGAAACAAAATTGAGGGTTCCCGTCCATCCCAAAGAGCCATAAGGGTTTTGGATAGGCATGTTGTTGCCCATATATGCTATGTATTACAAGAGCTCGCGCGCACGGATATTTATCTTGAACGGACGCTCATTCCCTTATTAATGGTCATAAAGAGATAAACATGGTATCAAATTGTTCGGAAAAACATGAGGAATACTGTGTCAAAAAAAATCTAGGAGGAATTATTTTGCGTTCGGCCGTGACAAACGAAAACGTGCGCGCATTTGCGTGTGCGCGTTTCTTTATTTTCTTTATGAAATGCTATTGTTAATAATGGCGTACGCGCGCGTTTTTTGACCTAAAATTGACTGGACCGATATTGACCTTGATCCTGGTAAATATGGATGAGAAATGTCTTTCCGTAATGAAGATATGATCATGAGTTGATTTTCACAAAATGGCGCCTAGATTACGTCATCAGTCAAGGTCAAGGTTGAAAACCTTATTGTGCTCTTTCCATATGGCTATACATATGTGTGCCAAATTTCAAGGCATTTGATTGAGCCATTTTCAAGTTATCGTGCTAACAAGAAAAGCTCTTACGAAAACATAAGGTGATCTGTATTATATACAGCCCACCTGATAAAGAGAAATCGTGACGTCACCCATAGGTAATAACGTATTACTAACTACGCAAAGTTCTACAGAAATTTGCAATTTCAACTTTCAATTGAAAATTTTGACGTGATCCCAACATCTGGTTAAAAAACAAAAGACACAACTTTTATAGCCCATAGTCTCAGCTATAACATACCCAAATTTGGGAGAACATAGAGCCCAAATAAGCTAGATAGTGCTCAAAGATTAATGTCATGTACATGTGTAGATCCATGATTTGAACTAAATTGGCACCTCCCATAGGCTTAACACGCAAATGAAGAAAATCTGTCAAGTTACCTTTAATCGCAATTTTCACTATGACGACGTCATCAAAATGAAAAATAATGTGTAGTGAACTTGTAGGCAATTGCCTCAACCACAAGGTACCAACATTAAGAGGAGAATCAATCAATATTTACAGAGATACAATCAATTTTCCATAAATATACTGACGTCATAATATGCAAATTCGTATTTTGAGTTCCAAGGTCAATACGATGATGACACGATATACTTAATGGCCAAATGAGACATGAAATCACATCTCCGACTCATACTCTATCCGAATATGAAACAAAATTGAGGGTTCCCGTCCATCCCAAAGAGCCATAAGGGTTTTGGATAGGCATGTTGTTGCCCATATATGCTATGTATTACAAGAGCTCGCGCGCACGGATATTTATCTTGAACGGACGCTCATTCCCTTATTAATGGTCATAAAGAGATAAACATGGTATCAAATTGTTCGGAAAAACATGAGGAATACTGTGTCAAAAAAAATCTAGGAGGAATTATTTTGCGTTCGGCCGTGACAAACGAAAACGTGCGCGCATTTGCGTGTGCGCGTTTCTTTATTTTCTTTATGAAATGCTATTGTTAATAATGGCGTACGCGCGCGTTTTTTGACCTAAAATTGACTGGACCGATATTGACCTTGATCCTGGTAAATATGGATGAGAAATGTCTTTCCGTAATGAAGATATGATCATGAGTTGATTTTCACAAAATGGCGCCTAGATTACGTCATCAGTCAAGGTCAAGGTTGAAAACCTTATTGTGCTCTTTCCATATGGCTATACATATGTGTGCCAAATTTCAAGGCATTTGATTGAGCCATTTTCAAGTTATCGTGCTAACAAGAAAAGCTCTTACGAAAACATAAGGTGATCTGTATTATATACAGCCCACCTGATAAAGAGAAATCGTGACGTCACCCATAGGTAATAACGTATTACTAACTACGCAAAGTTCTACAGAAATTTGCAATTTCAACTTTCAATTGAAAATTTTGACGTGATCCCAACATCTGGTTAAAAAACAAAAGACACAACTTTTATAGCCCATAGTCTCAGCTATAACATACCCAAATTTGGGAGAACATAGAGCCCAAATAAGCTAGATAGTGCTCAAAGATTAATGTCATGTACATGTGTAGATCCATGATTTGAACTAAATTGGCACCTCCCATAGGCTTAACACGCAAATGAAGAAAATCTGTCAAGTTACCTTTAATCGCAATTTTCACTATGACGACGTCATCAAAATGAAAAATAATGTGTAGTGAACTTGTAGGCAATTGCCTCAACCACAAGGTACCAACATTAAGAGGAGAATCAATCAATATTTACAGAGATACAATCAATTTTCCATAAATATACTGACGTCATAATATGCAAATTCGTATTTTGAGTTCCAAGGTCAATACGATGATGACACGATATACTTAATGGCCAAATGAGACATGAAATCACATCTCCGACTCATACTCTATCCGAATATGAAACAAAATTGAGGGTTCCCGTCCATCCCAAAGAGCCATAAGGGTTTTGGATAGGCATGTTGTTGCCCATATATGCTATGTATTACAAGAGCTCGCGCGCACGGATATTTATCTTGAACGGACGCTCATTCCCTTATTAATGGTCATAAAGAGATAAACATGGTATCAAATTGTTCGGAAAAACATGAGGAATACTGTGTCAAAAAAAATCTAGGAGGAATTATTTTGCGTTCGGCCGTGACAAACGAAAACGTGCGCGCATTTGCGTGTGCGCGTTTCTTTATTTTCTTTATGAAATGCTATTGTTAATAATGGCGTACGCGCGCGTTTTTTGACCTAAAATTGACTGGACCGATATTGACCTTGATCCTGGTAAATATGGATGAGAAATGTCTTTCCGTAATGAAGATATGATCATGAGTTGATTTTCACAAAATGGCGCCTAGATTACGTCATCAGTCAAGGTCAAGGTTGAAAACCTTATTGTGCTCTTTCCATATGGCTATACATATGTGTGCCAAATTTCAAGGCATTTGATTGAGCCATTTTCAAGTTATCGTGCTAACAAGAAAAGCTCTTACGAAAACATAAGGTGATCTGTATTATATACAGCCCACCTGATAAAGAGAAATCGTGACGTCACCCATAGGTAATAACGTATTACTAACTACGCAAAGTTCTACAGAAATTTGCAATTTCAACTTTCAATTGAAAATTTTGACGTGATCCCAACATCTGGTTAAAAAACAAAAGACACAACTTTTATAGCCCATAGTCTCAGCTATAACATACCCAAATTTGGGAGAACATAGAGCCCAAATAAGCTAGATAGTGCTCAAAGATTAATGTCATGTACATGTGTAGATCCATGATTTGAACTAAATTGGCACCTCCCATAGGCTTAACACGCAAATGAAGAAAATCTGTCAAGTTACCTTTAATCGCAATTTTCACTATGACGACGTCATCAAAATGAAAAATAATGTGTAGTGAACTTGTAGGCAATTGCCTCAACCACAAGGTACCAACATTAAGAGGAGAATCAATCAATATTTACAGAGATACAATCAATTTTCCATAAATATACTGACGTCATAATATGCAAATTCGTATTTTGAGTTCCAAGGTCAATACGATGATGACACGATATACTTAATGGCCAAATGAGACATGAAATCACATCTCCGACTCATACTCTATCCGAATATGAAACAAAATTGAGGGTTCCCGTCCATCCCAAAGAGCCATAAGGGTTTTGGATAGGCATGTTGTTGCCCATATATGCTATGTATTACAAGAGCTCGCGCGCACGGATATTTATCTTGAACGGACGCTCATTCCCTTATTAATGGTCATAAAGAGATAAACATGGTATCAAATTGTTCGGAAAAACATGAGGAATACTGTGTCAAAAAAAATCTAGGAGGAATTATTTTGCGTTCGGCCGTGACAAACGAAAACGTGCGCGCATTTGCGTGTGCGCGTTTCTTTATTTTCTTTATGAAATGCTATTGTTAATAATGGCGTACGCGCGCGTTTTTTGACCTAAAATTGACTGGACCGATATTGACCTTGATCCTGGTAAATATGGATGAGAAATGTCTTTCCGTAATGAAGATATGATCATGAGTTGATTTTCACAAAATGGCGCCTAGATTACGTCATCAGTCAAGGTCAAGGTTGAAAACCTTATTGTGCTCTTTCCATATGGCTATACATATGTGTGCCAAATTTCAAGGCATTTGATTGAGCCATTTTCAAGTTATCGTGCTAACAAGAAAAGCTCTTACGAAAACATAAGGTGATCTGTATTATATACAGCCCACCTGATAAAGAGAAATCGTGACGTCACCCATAGGTAATAACGTATTACTAACTACGCAAAGTTCTACAGAAATTTGCAATTTCAACTTTCAATTGAAAATTTTGACGTGATCCCAACATCTGGTTAAAAAACAAAAGACACAACTTTTATAGCCCATAGTCTCAGCTATAACATACCCAAATTTGGGAGAACATAGAGCCCAAATAAGCTAGATAGTGCTCAAAGATTAATGTCATGTACATGTGTAGATCCATGATTTGAACTAAATTGGCACCTCCCATAGGCTTAACACGCAAATGAAGAAAATCTGTCAAGTTACCTTTAATCGCAATTTTCACTATGACGACGTCATCAAAATGAAAAATAATGTGTAGTGAACTTGTAGGCAATTGCCTCAACCACAAGGTACCAACATTAAGAGGAGAATCAATCAATATTTACAGAGATACAATCAATTTTCCATAAATATACTGACGTCATAATATGCAAATTCGTATTTTGAGTTCCAAGGTCAATACGATGATGACACGATATACTTAATGGCCAAATGAGACATGAAATCACATCTCCGACTCATACTCTATCCGAATATGAAACAAAATTGAGGGTTCCCGTCCATCCCAAAGAGCCATAAGGGTTTTGGATAGGCATGTTGTTGCCCATATATGCTATGTATTACAAGAGCTCGCGCGCACGGATATTTATCTTGAACGGACGCTCATTCCCTTATTAATGGTCATAAAGAGATAAACATGGTATCAAATTGTTCGGAAAAACATGAGGAATACTGTGTCAAAAAAAATCTAGGAGGAATTATTTTGCGTTCGGCCGTGACAAACGAAAACGTGCGCGCATTTGCGTGTGCGCGTTTCTTTATTTTCTTTATGAAATGCTATTGTTAATAATGGCGTACGCGCGCGTTTTTTGACCTAAAATTGACTGGACCGATATTGACCTTGATCCTGGTAAATATGGATGAGAAATGTCTTTCCGTAATGAAGATATGATCATGAGTTGATTTTCACAAAATGGCGCCTAGATTACGTCATCAGTCAAGGTCAAGGTTGAAAACCTTATTGTGCTCTTTCCATATGGCTATACATATGTGTGCCAAATTTCAAGGCATTTGATTGAGCCATTTTCAAGTTATCGTGCTAACAAGAAAAGCTCTTACGAAAACATAAGGTGATCTGTATTATATACAGCCCACCTGATAAAGAGAAATCGTGACGTCACCCATAGGTAATAACGTATTACTAACTACGCAAAGTTCTACAGAAATTTGCAATTTCAACTTTCAATTGAAAATTTTGACGTGATCCCAACATCTGGTTAAAAAACAAAAGACACAACTTTTATAGCCCATAGTCTCAGCTATAACATACCCAAATTTGGGAGAACATAGAGCCCAAATAAGCTAGATAGTGCTCAAAGATTAATGTCATGTACATGTGTAGATCCATGATTTGAACTAAATTGGCACCTCCCATAGGCTTAACACGCAAATGAAGAAAATCTGTCAAGTTACCTTTAATCGCAATTTTCACTATGACGACGTCATCAAAATGAAAAATAATGTGTAGTGAACTTGTAGGCAATTGCCTCAACCACAAGGTACCAACATTAAGAGGAGAATCAATCAATATTTACAGAGATACAATCAATTTTCCATAAATATACTGACGTCATAATATGCAAATTCGTATTTTGAGTTCCAAGGTCAATACGATGATGACACGATATACTTAATGGCCAAATGAGACATGAAATCACATCTCCGACTCATACTCTATCCGAATATGAAACAAAATTGAGGGTTCCCGTCCATCCCAAAGAGCCATAAGGGTTTTGGATAGGCATGTTGTTGCCCATATATGCTATGTATTACAAGAGCTCGCGCGCACGGATATTTATCTTGAACGGACGCTCATTCCCTTATTAATGGTCATAAAGAGATAAACATGGTATCAAATTGTTCGGAAAAACATGAGGAATACTGTGTCAAAAAAAATCTAGGAGGAATTATTTTGCGTTCGGCCGTGACAAACGAAAACGTGCGCGCATTTGCGTGTGCGCGTTTCTTTATTTTCTTTATGAAATGCTATTGTTAATAATGGCGTACGCGCGCGTTTTTTGACCTAAAATTGACTGGACCGATATTGACCTTGATCCTGGTAAATATGGATGAGAAATGTCTTTCCGTAATGAAGATATGATCATGAGTTGATTTTCACAAAATGGCGCCTAGATTACGTCATCAGTCAAGGTCAAGGTTGAAAACCTTATTGTGCTCTTTCCATATGGCTATACATATGTGTGCCAAATTTCAAGGCATTTGATTGAGCCATTTTCAAGTTATCGTGCTAACAAGAAAAGCTCTTACGAAAACATAAGGTGATCTGTATTATATACAGCCCACCTGATAAAGAGAAATCGTGACGTCACCCATAGGTAATAACGTATTACTAACTACGCAAAGTTCTACAGAAATTTGCAATTTCAACTTTCAATTGAAAATTTTGACGTGATCCCAACATCTGGTTAAAAAACAAAAGACACAACTTTTATAGCCCATAGTCTCAGCTATAACATACCCAAATTTGGGAGAACATAGAGCCCAAATAAGCTAGATAGTGCTCAAAGATTAATGTCATGTACATGTGTAGATCCATGATTTGAACTAAATTGGCACCTCCCATAGGCTTAACACGCAAATGAAGAAAATCTGTCAAGTTACCTTTAATCGCAATTTTCACTATGACGACGTCATCAAAATGAAAAATAATGTGTAGTGAACTTGTAGGCAATTGCCTCAACCACAAGGTACCAACATTAAGAGGAGAATCAATCAATATTTACAGAGATACAATCAATTTTCCATAAATATACTGACGTCATAATATGCAAATTCGTATTTTGAGTTCCAAGGTCAATACGATGATGACACGATATACTTAATGGCCAAATGAGACATGAAATCACATCTCCGACTCATACTCTATCCGAATATGAAACAAAATTGAGGGTTCCCGTCCATCCCAAAGAGCCATAAGGGTTTTGGATAGGCATGTTGTTGCCCATATATGCTATGTATTACAAGAGCTCGCGCGCACGGATATTTATCTTGAACGGACGCTCATTCCCTTATTAATGGTCATAAAGAGATAAACATGGTATCAAATTGTTCGGAAAAACATGAGGAATACTGTGTCAAAAAAAATCTAGGAGGAATTATTTTGCGTTCGGCCGTGACAAACGAAAACGTGCGCGCATTTGCGTGTGCGCGTTTCTTTATTTTCTTTATGAAATGCTATTGTTAATAATGGCGTACGCGCGCGTTTTTTGACCTAAAATTGACTGGACCGATATTGACCTTGATCCTGGTAAATATGGATGAGAAATGTCTTTCCGTAATGAAGATATGATCATGAGTTGATTTTCACAAAATGGCGCCTAGATTACGTCATCAGTCAAGGTCAAGGTTGAAAACCTTATTGTGCTCTTTCCATATGGCTATACATATGTGTGCCAAATTTCAAGGCATTTGATTGAGCCATTTTCAAGTTATCGTGCTAACAAGAAAAGCTCTTACGAAAACATAAGGTGATCTGTATTATATACAGCCCACCTGATAAAGAGAAATCGTGACGTCACCCATAGGTAATAACGTATTACTAACTACGCAAAGTTCTACAGAAATTTGCAATTTCAACTTTCAATTGAAAATTTTGACGTGATCCCAACATCTGGTTAAAAAACAAAAGACACAACTTTTATAGCCCATAGTCTCAGCTATAACATACCCAAATTTGGGAGAACATAGAGCCCAAATAAGCTAGATAGTGCTCAAAGATTAATGTCATGTACATGTGTAGATCCATGATTTGAACTAAATTGGCACCTCCCATAGGCTTAACACGCAAATGAAGAAAATCTGTCAAGTTACCTTTAATCGCAATTTTCACTATGACGACGTCATCAAAATGAAAAATAATGTGTAGTGAACTTGTAGGCAATTGCCTCAACCACAAGGTACCAACATTAAGAGGAGAATCAATCAATATTTACAGAGATACAATCAATTTTCCATAAATATACTGACGTCATAATATGCAAATTCGTATTTTGAGTTCCAAGGTCAATACGATGATGACACGATATACTTAATGGCCAAATGAGACATGAAATCACATCTCCGACTCATACTCTATCCGAATATGAAACAAAATTGAGGGTTCCCGTCCATCCCAAAGAGCCATAAGGGTTTTGGATAGGCATGTTGTTGCCCATATATGCTATGTATTACAAGAGCTCGCGCGCACGGATATTTATCTTGAACGGACGCTCATTCCCTTATTAATGGTCATAAAGAGATAAACATGGTATCAAATTGTTCGGAAAAACATGAGGAATACTGTGTCAAAAACAATCTAGGAGGAATTATTTTGCGTTCGGCCGTGACAAACGAAAACGTGCGCGCATTTGCGTGTGCGCGTTTCTTTATTTTCTTTATGAAATGCTATTGTTAATAATGGCGTACGCGCGCGTTTTTTGACCTAAAATTGACTGGACCGATATTGACCTTGATCCTGGTAAATATGGATGAGAAATGTCTTTCCGTAATGAAGATATGATCATGAGTTGATTTTCACAAAATGGCGCCTAGATTACGTCATCAGTCAAGGTCAAGGTTGAAAACCTTATTGTGCTCTTTCCATATGGCTATACATATGTGTGCCAAATTTCAAGGCATTTGATTGAGCCATTTTCAAGTTATCGTGCTAACAAGAAAAGCTCTTACGAAAACATAAGGTGATCTGTATTATATACAGCCCACCTGATAAAGAGAAATCGTGACGTCACCCATAGGTAATAACGTATTACTAACTACGCAAAGTTCTACAGAAATTTGCAATTTCAACTTTCAATTGAAAATTTTGACGTGATCCCAACATCTGGTTAAAAAACAAAAGACACAACTTTTATAGCCCATAGTCTCAGCTATAACATACCCAAATTTGGGAGAACATAGAGCCCAAATAAGCTAGATAGTGCTCAAAGATTAATGTCATGTACATGTGTAGATCCATGATTTGAACTAAATTGGCACCTCCCATAGGCTTAACACGCAAATGAAGAAAATCTGTCAAGTTACCTTTAATCGCAATTTTCACTATGACGACGTCATCAAAATGAAAAATAATGTGTAGTGAACTTGTAGGCAATTGCCTCAACCACAAGGTACCAACATTAAGAGGAGAATCAATCAATATTTACAGAGATACAATCAATTTTCCATAAATATACTGACGTCATAATATGCAAATTCGTATTTTGAGTTCCAAGGTCAATACGATGATGACACGATATACTTAATGGCCAAATGAGACATGAAATCACATCTCCGACTCATACTCTATCCGAATATGAAACAAAAATTGAGGGTTCCCGTCCATCCCAAAGAGCCATAAGGGTTTTGGATAGGCATGTTGTTGCCCATATATGCTATGTATTACAAGAGCTCGCGCGCACGGATATTTATCTTGAACGGACGCTCATTCCCTTATTAATGGTCATAAAGAGATAAACATGGTATCAAATTGTTCGGAAAAACATGAGGAATACTGTGTCAAAAACAATCTAGGAGGAATTATTTTGCGTTCGGCCGTGACAAACGAAAACGTGCGCGCATTTGCGTGTGCGCGTTTCTTTATTTTCTTTATGAAATGCTATTGTTAATAATGGCGTACGCGCGCGTTTTTTGACCTAAAATTGACTGGACCGATATTGACCTTGATCCTGGTAAATATGGATGAGAAATGTCTTTCCGTAATGAAGATATGATCATGAGTTGATTTTCACAAAATGGCGCCTAGATTACGTCATCAGTCAAGGTCAAGGTTGAAAACCTTATTGTGCTCTTTCCATATGGCTATACATATGTGTGCCAAATTTCAAGGCATTTGATTGAGCCATTTTCAAGTTATCGTGCTAACAAGAAAAGCTCTTACGAAAACATAAGGTGATCTGTATTATATACAGCCCACCTGATAAAGAGAAATCGTGACGTCACCCATAGGTAATAACGTATTACTAACTACGCAAAGTTCTACAGAAATTTGCAATTTCAACTTTCAATTGAAAATTTTGACGTGATCCCAACATCTGGTTAAAAAACAAAAGACACAACTTTTATAGCCCATAGTCTCAGCTATAACATACCCAAATTTGGGAGAACATAGAGCCCAAATAAGCTAGATAGTGCTCAAAGATTAATGTCATGTACATGTGTAGATCCATGATTTGAACTAAATTGGCACCTCCCATAGGCTTAACACGCAAATGAAGAAAATCTGTCAAGTTACCTTTAATCGCAATTTTCACTATGACGACGTCATCAAAATGAAAAATAATGTGTAGTGAACTTGTAGGCAATTGCCTCAACCACAAGGTACCAACATTAAGAGGAGAATCAATCAATATTTACAGAGATACAATCAATTTTCCATAAATATACTGACGTCATAATATGCAAATTCGTATTTTGAGTTCCAAGGTCAATACGATGATGACACGATATACTTAATGGCCAAATGAGACATGAAATCACATCTCCGACTCATACTCTATCCGAATATGAAACAAAAATTGAGGGTTCCCGTCCATCCCAAAGAGCCATAAGGGTTTTGGATAGGCATGTTGTTGCCCATATATGCTATGTATTACAAGAGCTCGCGCGCACGGATATTTATCTTGAACGGACGCTCATTCCCTTATTAATGGTCATAAAGAGATAAACATGGTATCAAATTGTTCGGAAAAACATGAGGAATACTGTGTCAAAAAAAATCTAGGAGGAATTATTTTGCGTTCGGCCGTGACAAACGAAAACGTGCGCGCATTTGCGTGTGCGCGTTTCTTTATTTTCTTTATGAAATGCTATTGTTAATAATGGCGTACGCGCGCGTTTTTTGACCTAAAATTGACTGGACCGATATTGACCTTGATCCTGGTAAATATGGATGAGAAATGTCTTTCCGTAATGAAGATATGATCATGAGTTGATTTTCACAAAATGGCGCCTAGATTACGTCATCAGTCAAGGTCAAGGTTGAAAACCTTATTGTGCTCTTTCCATATGGCTATACATATGTGTGCCAAATTTCAAGGCATTTGATTGAGCCATTTTCAAGTTATCGTGCTAACAAGAAAAGCTCTTACGAAAACATAAGGTGATCTGTATTATATACAGCCCACCTGATAAAGAGAAATCGTGACGTCACCCATAGGTAATAACGTATTACTAACTACGCAAAGTTCTACAGAAATTTGCAATTTCAACTTTCAATTGAAAATTTTGACGTGATCCCAACATCTGGTTAAAAAACAAAAGACACAACTTTTATAGCCCATAGTCTCAGCTATAACATACCCAAATTTGGGAGAACATAGAGCCCAAATAAGCTAGATAGTGCTCAAAGATTAATGTCATGTACATGTGTAGATCCATGATTTGAACTAAATTGGCACCTCCCATAGGCTTAACACGCAAATGAAGAAAATCTGTCAAGTTACCTTTAATCGCAATTTTCACTATGACGACGTCATCAAAATGAAAAATAATGTGTAGTGAACTTGTAGGCAATTGCCTCAACCACAAGGTACCAACATTAAGAGGAGAATCAATCAATATTTACAGAGATACAATCAATTTTCCATAAATATACTGACGTCATAATATGCAAATTCGTATTTTGAGTTCCAAGGTCAATACGATGATGACACGATATACTTAATGGCCAAATGAGACATGAAATCACATCTCCGACTCATACTCTATCCGAATATGAAACAAAAATTGAGGGTTCCCGTCCATCCCAAAGAGCCATAAGGGTTTTGGATAGGCATGTTGTTGCCCATATATGCTATGTATTACAAGAGCTCGCGCGCACGGATATTTATCTTGAACGGACGCTCATTCCCTTATTAATGGTCATAAAGAGATAAACATGGTATCAAATTGTTCGGAAAAACATGAGGAATACTGTGTCAAAAAAAATCTAGGAGGAATTATTTTGCGTTCGGCCGTGACAAACGAAAACGTGCGCGCATTTGCGTGTGCGCGTTTCTTTATTTTCTTTATGAAATGCTATTGTTAATAATGGCGTACGCGCGCGTTTTTTGACCTAAAATTGACTGGACCGATATTGACCTTGATCCTGGTAAATATGGATGAGAAATGTCTTTCCGTAATGAAGATATGATCATGAGTTGATTTTCACAAAATGGCGCCTAGATTACGTCATCAGTCAAGGTCAAGGTTGAAAACCTTATTGTGCTCTTTCCATATGGCTATACATATGTGTGCCAAATTTCAAGGCATTTGATTGAGCCATTTTCAAGTTATCGTGCTAACAAGAAAAGCTCTTACGAAAACATAAGGTGATCTGTATTATATACAGCCCACCTGATAAAGAGAAATCGTGACGTCACCCATAGGTAATAACGTATTACTAACTACGCAAAGTTCTACAGAAATTTGCAATTTCAACTTTCAATTGAAAATTTTGACGTGATCCCAACATCTGGTTAAAAAACAAAAGACACAACTTTTATAGCCCATAGTCTCAGCTATAACATACCCAAATTTGGGAGAACATAGAGCCCAAATAAGCTAGATAGTGCTCAAAGATTAATGTCATGTACATGTGTAGATCCATGATTTGAACTAAATTGGCACCTCCCATAGGCTTAACACGCAAATGAAGAAAATCTGTCAAGTTACCTTTAATCGCAATTTTCACTATGACGACGTCATCAAAATGAAAAATAATGTGTAGTGAACTTGTAGGCAATTGCCTCAACCACAAGGTACCAACATTAAGAGGAGAATCAATCAATATTTACAGAGATACAATCAATTTTCCATAAATATACTGACGTCATAATATGCAAATTCGTATTTTGAGTTCCAAGGTCAATACGATGATGACACGATATACTTAATGGCCAAATGAGACATGAAATCACATCTCCGACTCATACTCTATCCGAATATGAAACAAAAATTGAGGGTTCCCGTCCATCCCAAAGAGCCATAAGGGTTTTGGATAGGCATGTTGTTGCCCATATATGCTATGTATTACAAGAGCTCGCGCGCACGGATATTTATCTTGAACGGACGCTCATTCCCTTATTAATGGTCATAAAGAGATAAACATGGTATCAAATTGTTCGGAAAAACATGAGGAATACTGTGTCAAAAAAAACCTAGGAGGAATTATTTTGCGTTCGGCCGTGACAAACGAAAACGTGCGCGCATTTGCGTGTGCGCGTTTCTTTATTTTCTTTATGAAATGCTATTGTTAATAATGGCGTACGCGCGCGTTTTTTGACCTAAAATTGACTGGACCGATATTGACCTTGATCCTGGTAAATATGGATGAGAAATGTCTTTCCGTAATGAAGATATGATCATGAGTTGATTTTCACAAAATGGCGCCTAGATTACGTCATCAGTCAAGGTCAAGGTTGAAAACCTTATTGTGCTCTTTCCATATGGCTATACATATGTGTGCCAAATTTCAAGGCATTTGATTGAGCCATTTTCAAGTTATCGTGCTAACAAGAAAAGCTCTTACGAAAACATAAGGTGATCTGTATTATATACAGCCCACCTGATAAAGAGAAATCGTGACGTCACCCATAGGTAATAACGTATTACTAACTACGCAAAGTTCTACAGAAATTTGCAATTTCAACTTTCAATTGAAAATTTTGACGTGATCCCAACATCTGGTTAAAAAACAAAAGACACAACTTTTATAGCCCATAGTCTCAGCTATAACATACCCAAATTTGGGAGAACATAGAGCCCAAATAAGCTAGATAGTGCTCAAAGATTAATGTCATGTACATGTGTAGATCCATGATTTGAACTAAATTGGCACCTCCCATAGGCTTAACACGCAAATGAAGAAAATCTGTCAAGTTACCTTTAATCGCAATTTTCACTATGACGACGTCATCAAAATGAAAAATAATGTGTAGTGAACTTGTAGGCAATTGCCTCAACCACAAGGTACCAACATTAAGAGGAGAATCAATCAATATTTACAGAGATACAATCAATTTTCCATAAATATACTGACGTCATAATATGCAAATTCGTATTTTGAGTTCCAAGGTCAATACGATGATGACACGATATACTTAATGGCCAAATGAGACATGAAATCACATCTCCGACTCATACTCTATCCGAATATGAAACAAAAATTGAGGGTTCCCGTCCATCCCAAAGAGCCATAAGGGTTTTGGATAGGCATGTTGTTGCCCATATATGCTATGTATTACAAGAGCTCGCGCGCACGGATATTTATCTTGAACGGACGCTCATTCCCTTATTAATGGTCATAAAGAGATAAACATGGTATCAAATTGTTCGGAAAAACATGAGGAATACTGTGTCAAAAAAAATCTAGGAGGAATTATTTTGCGTTCGGCCGTGACAAACGAAAACGTGCGCGCATTTGCGTGTGCGCGTTTCTTTATTTTCTTTATGAAATGCTATTGTTAATAATGGCGTACGCGCGCGTTTTTTGACCTAAAATTGACTGGACCGATATTGACCTTGATCCTGGTAAATATGGATGAGAAATGTCTTTCCGTAATGAAGATATGATCATGAGTTGATTTTCACAAAATGGCGCCTAGATTACGTCATCAGTCAAGGTCAAGGTTGAAAACCTTATTGTGCTCTTTCCATATGGCTATACATATGTGTGCCAAATTTCAAGGCATTTGATTGAGCCATTTTCAAGTTATCGTGCTAACAAGAAAAGCTCTTACGAAAACATAAGGTGATCTGTATTATATACAGCCCACCTGATAAAGAGAAATCGTGACGTCACCCATAGGTAATAACGTATTACTAACTACGCAAAGTTCTACAGAAATTTGCAATTTCAACTTTCAATTGAAAATTTTGACGTGATCCCAACATCTGGTTAAAAAACAAAAGACACAACTTTTATAGCCCATAGTCTCAGCTATAACATACCCAAATTTGGGAGAACATAGAGCCCAAATAAGCTAGATAGTGCTCAAAGATTAATGTCATGTACATGTGTAGATCCATGATTTGAACTAAATTGGCACCTCCCATAGGCTTAACACGCAAATGAAGAAAATCTGTCAAGTTACCTTTAATCGCAATTTTCACTATGACGACGTCATCAAAATGAAAAATAATGTGTAGTGAACTTGTAGGCAATTGCCTCAACCACAAGGTACCAACATTAAGAGGAGAATCAATCAATATTTACAGAGATACAATCAATTTTCCATAAATATACTGACGTCATAATATGCAAATTCGTATTTTGAGTTCCAAGGTCAATACGATGATGACACGATATACTTAATGGCCAAATGAGACATGAAATCACATCTCCGACTCATACTCTATCCGAATATGAAACAAAAATTGAGGGTTCCCGTCCATCCCAAAGAGCCATAAGGGTTTTGGATAGGCATGTTGTTGCCCATATATGCTATGTATTACAAGAGCTCGCGCGCACGGATATTTATCTTGAACGGACGCTCATTCCCTTATTAATGGTCATAAAGAGATAAACATGGTATCAAATTGTTCGGAAAAACATGAGGAATACTGTGTCAAAAAAAACCTAGGAGGAATTATTTTGCGTTCGGCCGTGACAAACGAAAACGTGCGCGCATTTGCGTGTGCGCGTTTCTTTATTTTCTTTATGAAATGCTATTGTTAATAATGGCGTACGCGCGCGTTTTTTGACCTAAAATTGACTGGACCGATATTGACCTTGATCCTGGTAAATATGGATGAGAAATGTCTTTCCGTAATGAAGATATGATCATGAGTTGATTTTCACAAAATGGCGCCTAGATTACGTCATCAGTCAAGGTCAAGGTTGAAAACCTTATTGTGCTCTTTCCATATGGCTATACATATGTGTGCCAAATTTCAAGGCATTTGATTGAGCCATTTTCAAGTTATCGTGCTAACAAGAAAAGCTCTTACGAAAACATAAGGTGATCTGTATTATATACAGCCCACCTGATAAAGAGAAATCGTGACGTCACCCATAGGTAATAACGTATTACTAACTACGCAAAGTTCTACAGAAATTTGCAATTTCAACTTTCAATTGAAAATTTTGACGTGATCCCAACATCTGGTTAAAAAACAAAAGACACAACTTTTATAGCCCATAGTCTCAGCTATAACATACCCAAATTTGGGAGAACATAGAGCCCAAATAAGCTAGATAGTGCTCAAAGATTAATGTCATGTACATGTGTAGATCCATGATTTGAACTAAATTGGCACCTCCCATAGGCTTAACACGCAAATGAAGAAAATCTGTCAAGTTACCTTTAATCGCAATTTTCACTATGACGACGTCATCAAAATGAAAAATAATGTGTAGTGAACTTGTAGGCAATTGCCTCAACCACAAGGTACCAACATTAAGAGGAGAATCAATCAATATTTACAGAGATACAATCAATTTTCCATAAATATACTGACGTCATAATATGCAAATTCGTATTTTGAGTTCCAAGGTCAATACGATGATGACACGATATACTTAATGGCCAAATGAGACATGAAATCACATCTCCGACTCATACTCTATCCGAATATGAAACAAAAATTGAGGGTTCCCGTCCATCCCAAAGAGCCATAAGGGTTTTGGATAGGCATGTTGTTGCCCATATATGCTATGTATTACAAGAGCTCGCGCGCACGGATATTTATCTTGAACGGACGCTCATTCCCTTATTAATGGTCATAAAGAGATAAACATGGTATCAAATTGTTCGGAAAAACATGAGGAATACTGTGTCAAAAAAAATCTAGGAGGAATTATTTTGCGTTCGGCCGTGACAAACGAAAACGTGCGCGCATTTGCGTGTGCGCGTTTCTTTATTTTCTTTATGAAATGCTATTGTTAATAATGGCGTACGCGCGCGTTTTTTGACCTAAAATTGACTGGACCGATATTGACCTTGATCCTGGTAAATATGGATGAGAAATGTCTTTCCGTAATGAAGATATGATCATGAGTTGATTTTCACAAAATGGCGCCTAGATTACGTCATCAGTCAAGGTCAAGGTTGAAAACCTTATTGTGCTCTTTCCATATGGCTATACATATGTGTGCCAAATTTCAAGGCATTTGATTGAGCCATTTTCAAGTTATCGTGCTAACAAGAAAAGCTCTTACGAAAACATAAGGTGATCTGTATTATATACAGCCCACCTGATAAAGAGAAATCGTGACGTCACCCATAGGTAATAACGTATTACTAACTACGCAAAGTTCTACAGAAATTTGCAATTTCAACTTTCAATTGAAAATTTTGACGTGATCCCAACATCTGGTTAAAAAACAAAAGACACAACTTTTATAGCCCATAGTCTCAGCTATAACATACCCAAATTTGGGAGAACATAGAGCCCAAATAAGCTAGATAGTGCTCAAAGATTAATGTCATGTACATGTGTAGATCCATGATTTGAACTAAATTGGCACCTCCCATAGGCTTAACACGCAAATGAAGAAAATCTGTCAAGTTACCTTTAATCGCAATTTTCACTATGACGACGTCATCAAAATGAAAAATAATGTGTAGTGAACTTGTAGGCAATTGCCTCAACCACAAGGTACCAACATTAAGAGGAGAATCAATCAATATTTACAGAGATACAATCAATTTTCCATAAATATACTGACGTCATAATATGCAAATTCGTATTTTGAGTTCCAAGGTCAATACGATGATGACACGATATACTTAATGGCCAAATGAGACATGAAATCACATCTCCGACTCATACTCTATCCGAATATGAAACAAAATTGAGGGTTCCCGTCCATCCCAAAGAGCCATAAGGGTTTTGGATAGGCATGTTGTTGCCCATATATGCTATGTATTACAAGAGCTCGCGCGCACGGATATTTATCTTGAACGGACGCTCATTCCCTTATTAATGGTCATAAAGAGATAAACATGGTATCAAATTGTTCGGAAAAACATGAGGAATACTGTGTCAAAAAAAATCTAGGAGGAATTATTTTGCGTTCGGCCGTGACAAACGAAAACGTGCGCGCATTTGCGTGTGCGCGTTTCTTTATTTTCTTTATGAAATGCTATTGTTAATAATGGCGTACGCGCGCGTTTTTTGACCTAAAATTGACTGGACCGATATTGACCTTGATCCTGGTAAATATGGATGAGAAATGTCTTTCCGTAATGAAGATATGATCATGAGTTGATTTTCACAAAATGGCGCCTAGATTACGTCATCAGTCAAGGTCAAGGTTGAAAACCTTATTGTGCTCTTTCCATATGGCTATACATATGTGTGCCAAATTTCAAGGCATTTGATTGAGCCATTTTCAAGTTATCGTGCTAACAAGAAAAGCTCTTACGAAAACATAAGGTGATCTGTATTATATACAGCCCACCTGATAAAGAGAAATCGTGACGTCACCCATAGGTAATAACGTATTACTAACTACGCAAAGTTCTACAGAAATTTGCAATTTCAACTTTCAATTGAAAATTTTGACGTGATCCCAACATCTGGTTAAAAAACAAAAGACACAACTTTTATAGCCCATAGTCTCAGCTATAACATACCCAAATTTGGGAGAACATAGAGCCCAAATAAGCTAGATAGTGCTCAAAGATTAATGTCATGTACATGTGTAGATCCATGATTTGAACTAAATTGGCACCTCCCATAGGCTTAACACGCAAATGAAGAAAATCTGTCAAGTTACCTTTAATCGCAATTTTCACTATGACGACGTCATCAAAATGAAAAATAATGTGTAGTGAACTTGTAGGCAATTGCCTCAACCACAAGGTACCAACATTAAGAGGAGAATCAATCAATATTTACAGAGATACAATCAATTTTCCATAAATATACTGACGTCATAATATGCAAATTCGTATTTTGAGTTCCAAGGTCAATACGATGATGACACGATATACTTAATGGCCAAATGAGACATGAAATCACATCTCCGACTCATACTCTATCCGAATATGAAACAAAAATTGAGGGTTCCCGTCCATCCCAAAGAGCCATAAGGGTTTTGGATAGGCATGTTGTTGCCCATATATGCTATGTATTACAAGAGCTCGCGCGCACGGATATTTATCTTGAACGGACGCTCATTCCCTTATTAATGGTCATAAAGAGATAAACATGGTATCAAATTGTTCGGAAAAACATGAGGAATACTGTGTCAAAAAAAATCTAGGAGGAATTATTTTGCGTTCGGCCGTGACAAACGAAAACGTGCGCGCATTTGCGTGTGCGCGTTTCTTTATTTTCTTTATGAAATGCTATTGTTAATAATGGCGTACGCGCGCGTTTTTTGACCTAAAATTGACTGGACCGATATTGACCTTGATCCTGGTAAATATGGATGAGAAATGTCTTTCCGTAATGAAGATATGATCATGAGTTGATTTTCACAAAATGGCGCCTAGATTACGTCATCAGTCAAGGTCAAGGTTGAAAACCTTATTGTGCTCTTTCCATATGGCTATACATATGTGTGCCAAATTTCAAGGCATTTGATTGAGCCATTTTCAAGTTATCGTGCTAACAAGAAAAGCTCTTACGAAAACATAAGGTGATCTGTATTATATACAGCCCACCTGATAAAGAGAAATCGTGACGTCACCCATAGGTAATAACGTATTACTAACTACGCAAAGTTCTACAGAAATTTGCAATTTCAACTTTCAATTGAAAATTTTGACGTGATCCCAACATCTGGTTAAAAAACAAAAGACACAACTTTTATAGCCCATAGTCTCAGCTATAACATACCCAAATTTGGGAGAACATAGAGCCCAAATAAGCTAGATAGTGCTCAAAGATTAATGTCATGTAGATCCATGATTTGAACTAAATTGGCACCTCCCATAGGCTTAACACGCAAATGAAGAAAATCTGTCAAGTTACCTTTAATCGCAATTTTCACTATGACGACGTCATCAAAATGAAAAATAATGTGTAGTGAACTTGTAGGCAATTGCCTCAACCACAAGGTACCAACATTAAGAGGAGAATCAATCAATATTTACAGAGATACAATCAATTTTCCATAAATATACTGACGTCATAATATGCAAATTCGTATTTTGAGTTCCAAGGTCAATACGATGATGACACGATATACTTAATGGCCAAATGAGACATGAAATCACATCTCCGACTCATACTCTATCCGAATATGAAACAAAATTGAGGTTCCCGTCCATCCCAAAGAGCCATAAGGGTTTTGGATAGGCATGTTGTTGCCCATATATGCTATGTATTACAAGAGCTCGCGCGCACGGATATTTATCTTGAACGGACGCTCATTCCCTTATTAATGGTCATAAAGAGATAAACATGGTATCAAATTGTTCGGAAAAACATGAGGAATACTGTGTCAAAAAAAATCTAGGAGGAATTATTTTGCGTTCGGCCGTGACAAACGAAAACGTGCGCGCATTTGCGTGTGCGCGTTTCTTTATTTTCTTTATGAAATGCTATTGTTAATAATGGCGTACGCGCGCGTTTTTTGACCTAAAATTGACTGGACCGATATTGACCTTGATCCTGGTAAATATGGATGAGAAATGTCTTTCCGTAATGAAGATATGATCATGAGTTGATTTTCACAAAATGGCGCCTAGATTACGTCATCAGTCAAGGTCAAGGTTGAAAACCTTATTGTGCTCTTTCCATATGGCTATACATATGTGTGCCAAATTTCAAGGCATTTGATTGAGCCATTTTCAAGTTATCGTGCTAACAAGAAAAGCTCTTACGAAAACATAAGGTGATCTGTATTATATACAGCCCACCTGATAAAGAGAAATCGTGACGTCACCCATAGGTAATAACGTATTACTAACTACGCAAAGTTCTACAGAAATTTGCAATTTCAACTT
>JAVYIG010016410.1:0-31308 GCA_035222895.1 Strongylocentrotus droebachiensis | reverse complement strand
TACTGTACCATTCAAAATTGCAATCGAACTCAAATGGCAAATTAAAATATAGGCCAAATTAAAATATAGGCCAAATAATAAAAATGAAGTGTTCCACGTTCCCGCCCGCCTCCTTTTTGGCCGCCGCTTCCTTTTTTTTCTTCTTCTTCTTTTTTTTTTTTAAAGCCAAAAGCCTGTGTTATTTTGGTTTACATAGCTTCTGAAGAGATTCAAATCATTTGTTTTGTCGTAGACCCTTCATTGTATCAGTCATACTCACATAGCGAAATAGAGTCTATCTGTGACTGTGTGAATAAATAGGCTTGGCCAGTTAGTATAACTAGCATGGCAGCCATCTTGGAAAAAATTAGCTAAACATTGCAACATGATCTAGGCTACTACATAGTCTACCTGCCTCCTCCTTTTTCTAAAAAGTCCTGACGAGAAACACGTTATTTTTGTTATTTGGCCTTGATGTACCTGAGAATACACTGTTCATGAATATATTTTTGTTATTTTAATCCATTATTAAGTGAATAAAAAATAAATGAAAACAAAAACATAACATAGAGTCTAGACTAACTCCGCAATTGCAACGCCCTGCTTGTTGAGAGTGGATATGAAATGATAAGTACGCACAAAACACGTCAGCTTGTTTACTGGATCACCATTTAATATTGCCATTGAGTTGATCTACCAATCTATCGCCGGTATTCGATAAAAGGCAAGAAAAGAAGAAGACAAAAAAAGAAGTGATCGCTTACCTGAAAATGTTTACCACAATAAATATTAAGCGTCCAACAAAAGATACTTGTTTCAGTAGCACTCCCCCGGTTTGTAAACACACTCTGGTACGTAGCCTAGTAGTAGTAGTAGTACAGCCAAGACTGCAAGAGACGTGTTATGTTGATCAATGACAATGTATAATGCTGAATGTAGATTATGCCAATTTACAGACTTATATATAGTTTACGCTAAAAATTCCGTCCCAATGCTTGTTTGACCAAGAAAATGGCGGACTCGTTGGTTTGAAAGATAATTACAGCAAGATAAACAGCAGCTGGAAAGATTTCAGCATATATTTCGCAATTACGTGATCTTGAGCAACGCAGGCAGTTTATTCTTTTTTTGCAGACTCCTTTAGGAAATAACAGTTCTGAACGCTAAAAAAAGAGAATCGATTTAACTTTTTTGATCAGAATTGATACGTTCATATTGTGAAGTGCTTTTATAATAACAGATATAACTTATACTTATTGAAATGCATAAATACTTCATAACTGCACCACACTATAATTATGTGCACAATAAACAAACCAAAGTATTGAATGCTCCTAGAATTGCAGACTAGAAAACGAATAGTTGGGATTTCCCAGACGGCGGGGAAAACCCACAAGCACGTAAATAGATGCATGTCTGATGAGGAGACAGATGACGTCATTATACAAAATTGCAATACTTGTAGGCCATTTTCGTAATGTAACCAAATTAAATACATAAATCTCAATACAAAATATTTCATTCACCTGATAAGAATAATAGTATGTCAATATTGTCAGAATGCAAACTGCATATTTTAAGTAGGCCTATTATTGCTAGGTAGGGCAAGTCACATACCAGGCAACAACTAATGTATGCAGTTCAGAGTCTGTCTATTGAAATACTATTATTCTTTTCAGGTGAATGAAATAGGTTGTACTGGACTGGAGGCACTTCATAGTAGTCCTGAACGGAGGCAAGCTACCCTAGGGTAAAGGTCATGTAAAGAGCTAGTTAGGGTAAATATATATGACGGGGTATATGGCGGGCCAAGCATGCCTCTATCCGTACAACTATACGACTATACGTCTAGCTACCAGCCGGCCGATCAGAACGCAGGAAACTGCACATATACACAACTAAACCAGTGGCGGATTCAGGGGGGACACAGGGTGCACGTGCCCCCCCCCCCCTCGGTAAAAAAAAAAGGGGGAGGGGGAAAAGAAAAAGGGAGAAAGGGAGATAAAGGGGGGGGGGAGAAAAAGGAAGAGAGAAAGAAAAAGAAAATAGGGAGTAGAGAAACGGGAAGAGGAGAAAAGGAGGGGGAAATTAAGGAAGAAGAGGGAGAGAGGAGAGAAAAGGCGGAAAAGAGGGAAAGACGGAGAAGAGAAAAGGGGAAAAGGAGAATAATGAAAAGGTAAAAGAAAGAAAGGGGGATGATATTATAAGAAAGTGTTTTTTTACCGGGAAAGGGGCGGGGGGGGGGGGGGGGGAAACGCTCTTACCCCCTCTTTCTCTCTCTCTCTCTCCCCTCTCTTTCATGCCCCGTTCCTTTTGTTTTTCTTTTCTCTTCTTTCTTTTCCTTTCTTTCCTCTCCTTCCTCTTTTTCTTTTTTCTCTTTCTTTCTTCTCTTCTCTTCTCTTTCCTTTCCCTCTTATTTTTCCCCTCCCCTTTTCTCATTTTCCCCGACAGCAGCGCAATTTTACCGCCAATATCCTGACAGGTGGGGGGGGGGGGGTGTCGTATCCCCACGACCCCCTTTAGCGACAACCCTGGTTTTTATCCCGTTATTCTTTTTAAAGAAATGCAATTCCTCATGCTCTCGCACCTCTCTTCTACCGTTGTTTAATTCTCTTTCATTTTTTTCCTTTCTCCTTTAAAAGGCTCACCAAAATTATCTCTTTCCCCTCTTTTTTTTTTAGGGGGGAGGGGGGGGGGGGGAATGACATGCCTGGCAAGAGGGACCCCATATTATGCACACTGCAAAATTGCGTGCCCCCCGCCCCTTTCCCGGTAAAAAAAAACGCCTTCTTATAATATCATCCCCCTTTCTTTCTTTTCCCTTCTCATTATTCTCCTTTTCCCCCTTTTCACTTCTCCGTCTTCCCCCTTTCTCCCTTTTCTATCAATCTCTCCCTGTCTCTTTTTTTCTACCCCCCCCCCCCGTGTATCTCTTCTGCAATCATATTACTCATCATGAAACTCTCAGGCCTTCTCCATCAACTTCCTCTCCTCAAATTGAATTTTTCATTTTTCTCCGAGATAATTATATTTATAACTGTTCCCTCAGAGTTTTACTTGAGTTGTACATGTACTGTAATTAATATGTTCTAATAAACCCTGCTTGGAATATCGTTCAGAAGATCTACACCTAATTAATTTCAGGTGTAGGAAAAAAATGCGAGAGTTGCGCCCTAAAAATGAAAATAAAATTACCAAATTACTAATTAGAAATGTCCCTTTGCATAGTGTTCTCTAGACTTAAGTACAGTAAAATCTGATTTTGTTAAACATTTCCAACAATCTCCTTTTTTGTTACTTGCTTTGATAGAAACAGGACACAAATAAACTCACACATACACACTTTCTAATACAAATTATTGGGTAAAAAAGGGAGGAATATGCAGGTTTCTTCTGTAAAGGTTTACACAAAATTTGATCTAATGTTTTGTATATGTCACCTTTATACACTGGGTTAAATTTTCGCTAACAAACATGCATGCATACTCCCTTTTATACTCAACATGGATGACATTCTTACCCAACTCTTTTGAGAGTGCATGTGATTAAGGTTTATTGCCGTTTGCTCTACAACCGGTTCGTTGACTACCCAATTGGTCTACCCCTATCCCGCCTTCTATCCAAATGGTCTAATATCCAATGGTCTAATTTCCATTTGGTCTAATCTCCTGTAAATCTACTTCCCAATTGGTCTATTGCTCATTAAGTGTAATTCCCAGTTTGTCTAATATCCATATGGTTTTATGATCATTGAATTATAAATAATAATCATCACATGATTATTAGACCTTATGGATAGTAGAAAAAATAGGCAATAGACACATTGGGAACTAGACAGACTGGAAATAAGACGAAATGAGCAATAAACCGAAAGGTTAGAAGACCTATGGGAGATTAGACCAAATGACAATTAGCTTAAATGGTCATTAGACATAACGATAAGTAGACAAAACAATCAGTAGATGGACTGGGTGTAGACCAAATGGGAATAGACCATTTGTGTAGTAGACAAACTGGTTGTAGACCAAATGGCAATCACTGGCAATCAATTTCTACAATGAAAAACAGACACACATATAGCATAATTCCTGTCATTAGATAAGTTTTTAATATATTGTACTGAAGATGACATAAATTCCATTTGAAAACCTCTCCTCCTCTCCACTGTTAAAGTACTTATTACCAGACATACATGTAGATAGGCGTATTAAGGTGAAAAGCGTGATTAGTATTCATAAAACTTTTGAAAATATAACGTGATGAAATTCTTCCACCTATGAAGCAGCATCCATATGAATACATCTTTATTTATACACAAAATGTACATATAAGACCCATGGAATTAGTATTCTCATACAAAAATGTTACATCTATTATACATATGCATATATACACATATAAATCCACACATCCCGCTATTTACAATCTGTACAATTACAAAACAATTAAAGACATAATCAAAAGGCATCATGTTCAATTCAATAATGTTTTGTTCTTCAACAAGTCGCGAATCTCTCTGATTTCACTCAATTTTCACTGGAAAAGACAGTTGCCAAGTTATAATAAATGCATTAACACCTTGATGTTTCAACAATCTTTTTATATACACAATGTAGGTATGGGCATCTAAACAGAGAGGTGTATCAAATAAACTATTCAATTGTTTGAGGCTATGATGTAGTGTGTGATTCCAAGTGATGTTTCCCTGCACAACAATTTAAAAAATTCATTTCATTCAAAGATGAAAGTCTTGTGATATGACGATGGAATAAATGATCTCTGTGATTTGTTCATCATTGGATGATCACATAAAGAGCTCGTTTACTTTCCAGTAAAATAAAAGGGGAACAAAGTTCAAGTTAAATAAAAGCCCGCAAAAATGACACAGTGTACAGAATCACTGCTTAAGACGTCTAATACCCCATTCACAGTGGTTTTGAAATTTGTAGTGGCGTTGTAGCGGAGCGGCGACACCGCCATAACACCGCTACAAATGCATTCACAGTAGAAAAGTTATCCCGCTGCAGCAGCGGGATAAATATCATGTACCCATTCACGCTGCAGCGGGTGATTTTTATTACCTCCGTAACAAACACGTGTATGCATGGCTCATGACCCGCGAGTGACCCCGATATGACCGGAAATACTTCAGCGCGGGGTTTTCGATTGCTTGAAATTGCGCGCGCTAGCATGTCAAGTTGCTTTTTGTATCCTCGATCATATTACTTTTTAAAAAACTAGCATTTTTATTGCTTCCAGTCAGAATATTTTAATTTTTGAAGTGTGAAATATTTTTATTTGGATAATTATAATATCTACATAATAATAAAATCAATTTAAATCCACTGGTTACTTTATTTCTATTTCACTTTATGTTCCCCATTGCTGGAGAAAAGAGGTCAGTGATAGGTAAGTAAACAAATCACACGTGTTTGTCGCGGTGTTATAGCGGAGAGCCTTCACACTGAGTAAACACCGCGACGGCAGCGGGACTGTCCCGCTGCTGTAGCTAGGCGTGCCTAGCGATAGTTTGTGTCGGCGTTATCGCTAGGCGGTGTTATCCCGCGATAGTTTATAACGGGTCCGAGCCTTCACACTGAAGACAACACCGCGACAGCAGCGGGACAGTCCCGCTGCTGTCGCGGTGTTTGAGGCCACTGTGAATGGGGTATAAGAGACATCAATGCATACAACGGGGGACATGTTTGTTACAAATAGAGAAATCTGTAGGTCATTATGTCATTTTCTCCAAAACAGGTACATGTATACATAATGCGCTCAAAGAAATAGATAATTATTTTCTTTTCACACACTACACTAATTAGCACTCAAAGAAGACATAGTGCCCATTATATACCACATGATTAGATTCTAGGCCTCTGATTGGTCAAAACTGACCGCATCAATTTTGCTACTGACTGCTGGGCAGTAGAGCGGCAAAATATTGACCAGCAACAATGCAATGGTTGTGCATGAAGTGCCCAGTAGATATGCGAAATGTTACACACGCAATTTTTTTAGACGGGTGAATTTTCCTAGAAGTCACAATTACATACATTTTTTGTCAGGCATATTTCATTAAAATATCTCTTTTTGAAGGATTGACACTGCGGATACAGTTTATAAAACAAATATTGACTACTTATTTTCCAGCTCTTGGTTAAAACTATAGCTTCCAGGCGACCTCCAGACTGCACTATGCCCCTCGACTTCCTCACGTGGCACTGTGCAGTCTCGAGATCACCATGGGCAATAGATTTGACCATGCCCCTCACAGCAGTCAATAGTTGTATACTTGACAATAATAAGAGCAAGTCAAAGGCCTACAATCCTATTGGTTTAATACCAACTACATCAAAGATTACAATATACCCTGTGACTAGAGGCTGTGTCATTATGCGATAGCGCCCTCTCCTGGGCATATGTGTATAGCCGCACGATTCTAATAACAGAACATGCAGCGAATAAAAACAACTATGTGTCTGTTAGTTTTGATGTATCGATGCAGATATAAGCCAAAAATATTACCTTTCATGGCAAAGGTTCCATTTCATTTGGTATGTTTCCAACCTTTTTACAAGAAACTTTGAACACAATAGTGTTTGGTAGTTAACCTTGCATATCGTCGGCCTTATGCCAAAAGGGCCTTAACCCGATTTTGGGGGTTATTGAGTTATTAATATCACCTTGTAGATTTCATCATTCTCTTTAAAATGATGTGCTTCACTTGTTGAAATTCGATTTATTTATGAAGATAATTATGAATTTCAAAAGGGCCTTAACGCGTATCTCATCTTTTTCCTTACGCCAAAAGGGCCTTAACCTCCACGGATGATCCATTTGCGTTAGGAGGGCCTTTCTGGCAAACCAAAGGTGTTGCGAAACAAGAAAATTTCCTTATGCCAAAAGGGCGCTAACTATGCGCTAGTACGCGCGCATAGTTACGCGCATAGTTACGCGTACGATAACGGCAGGTTAAGGCACTTTTGGCATAACGCCGCGTAGGTTACGCCCCTTTTGGCATAATGCCGAGTAGGTTACGGCCCTTCTGGCATAACATACGCTAACATACGCTACATTCAAGCCTTATGCCAAAAAGGCCCTAACATGTTTTTTGCACATAGCATGTACAATTCTGAATATTTTATAACAAATTTAACACATTTCATGTAAAACTTAATAACTTAACACATTTATCGAAATTGGCTTCAAAAGCAAAAAAACGACCACAAACTTTTGATTATTAGAGAGGCCAAAACCTTTAAACGCGATTATCTCGGAATGGCCAAAAGCAGTTAAGGCCCTTTTGGCATAAGGCCGACGATATTTCAGTTTTATGTTACCAGTCAAAACCAGTCAAAGGTAAAGACCAGTATTGGCAACGCCCCAATTTCAAAAAATGAAATGGAAGCTCTCATTACCAATCATGTGAAAGAATATGTTTTGACTAATACATGATGATAAAAAATTTGCCGGGAAACCGCCTACTAATTCATATATTTGGTAAATTTATTTCTCTCATGGTCTGGTGAGAGAGATAGGGTAGTCCCATATACATCTTTCTGTGTATAGTGCTTGTAACTTTACAAAGAATGGGCCAAATTTCTTATCATTTTGATGATTCCAGAACCTTGCAGATGCTAGATGCTAGATGATCAACCTTTTCTGATCGATTCCACAACGTTTCTTTCACAATGCAATCGCATGACCATTACTGGTCTTTACCTTTAATAACCTGATTTGTTAATCAGTGCTACTGGTTACATATTTGGTTATTTCATATCTCAATACTTGAAAATACTTGCACAAGGGAAATCATTTATATTTCACATTTGTCTGCATTGCTATAATATCATGGTTGTTATTGGTAATCAATGTGTCACAAAGTGGGTTATCGGTACATGTTGTGGAAAATGTTAAGTTTGCATGACGTAATCAAGTCAACTAAAAAGAAGTAAATTCCTTTTTCATGGAGAGGGAAAATGTTGTGTTCACTATAATAAAAATGTACGAAAGTCTCAAGTAAAGACTAGAAAGTACTAAGATGGCGATAATAAAGTTTCGTTGATTCTATAACTACTCCGAGTTACTTTGATTATTTCTTCGTGTACAGTCATGTTCAATACATAACAGGAACTTCCTTTGAAACACGCAAAGACTAAAACTGAGATTCAATCGAATCAAATAGTTTCATAATGTTCCATCGATTTTTGTATCGAATTACTTGTAATCGAGAAAAAATTACTTTACATATATACCTAGCCGAAATTATAAATGAGAAAAGTTCATGTCATTCTAATATAATCACTATAGGAATTAAAGGTTATGTGGAGTATTGGTAAGACTAATAAAGTAACCATCATAGGAAATTTTCATCAGTTTGATCTTCATCTGAAACCATAAAAAGTAAATTTATATCACAGCGCTTTACAAAGATAATGTAGCAATTTAAAAAGCATATAATGTATCCATAGTTAACAAGCTAACATTAAAATTAGGCACCTGAACTCTGCTTGGTATTTGTAGACTTTGAATTTCATAACCATGATCATAATTTGTATGTCTTCTATCCGCGGAAATTGTAACGTTAATAGTCCCAAATGCCTGTACTTTATCATCACGTTGATTCTCTGTCACATCTTAGTAAAAAGAAGAAAATTCGATACTATTCAATAATGATGTTAAGTACCACATAATACGCCACATTATACCTTTAGGTAGAATTTATACTACAACGTGATTACACTATAATATACAGTGCGTCCCAGAAAAAAACGAAACCGAGAACTATCGATGTTTTATTATAACTTAATCACAATTATAATTAATAAATGACACATATTTGGAAAGCTTAGATCCTCCTCTTTCATTTGATGCAACTCATATGATACATATTTCACACATGAGTGATTAAAATCAATTTGAAGAGAGGAAACCAAAAAGTCATTTGGCGGGCGGTATCTGAATTTCAAGGAGAAAATCAAATTTCTAGAAAGTTCAATTTCTGCTCCTTCATATATTATGACACCTCAATCAGGAAGTTCTGTTTGTTTAAAAAAATGCTTGCATTTCCATAATTTGATCAAACGAGTTCTTTTTCACTGGCTGTCTGCCGTAGCATCAAACAGAGTTGACAAAAGACTTAACTCCGTTTCGTTGAAGATCAGCCATGCATCATGTCTTTCGTCTTCTTTGTGCATGGCTGATCGTCAACGAAACGGAGTTAAGTCTTTTGTCAACTCTGTTCGTTGCAACGGCAAGAAGCCAGTAAAAACGACGCACTGTATGATAAGCTGTTACATGTATTTCATCATCGATACCTATACAACTTCACCAAGTTGGAGAAACCAAAAAGCATGAACATGATAGAAGTGTTATTTATAAAGGAAAACATGGCAAATGATGACTGTACAGACTAGAAATGGTGATCAATTCGTCAGATTTTGTGTTGTATATATTCATACCAAGTTATATTTCATTGTTCCTTGAAATGGCCACTTAAAATCTTGGTAAGAGTCAGTGGCGTAGACAGGTTCGTACACCTGGGGGGGATGACTCAGGGGCGGATCTAGCTTTTTGCTAAGGGGGGGGGGTGACCAAAAAAAAAGACGATGCAGAGCATCGTCCACGAGCCGCGAAGCGGCGAGCCGATTTTTTTTGGGGTGTTTATTTGAACCCCGTAAGTGATGTTTCCTGGCATCTATTAACACAATGGAGACCATAAAAAGCAGTGCATGATAACGTCTTTTTAAATCAAGTAACAGTTAAATACACAGTTATATCCAGAGTTATCATGTGTTTGGTTAAGTTACCAGATGAGTTGAATATCTTCTCACAATATTTGCACTTGAAAGGGTTTCTCTCCAGCGTGCGTTCTTTTTTCTTTCTTTTTTTCTTTTTTTTTCTTCTTTTTTTCCCCTTTTTTTTGTTTTGTTTGTTTTTTGGGCCGCCCAAGGGGGGGGGGTTAAACCCCCTAAACCCCCCCCCCCCCCCCGTAGATCCGCGCCTGTTTAATCTTGTGGTTATCTTGTGGTTTCCAAACCACAAGATAACCACAAAATACTTGTAAGATTTTCTTTTTTTTACCGTCTGAATTGGCTTTCACCGTGTGAATGCGGCTAATAACAATAAACACAATTACAATAATGATGAGGATTATTATTATCATCATCATAATTATTATTATTATTAATATTATAATTGTTATCATTATTATTATTACTATTATTATCATCATTATGACTTATTAAGTAAGCAAATATCATTCCCCAAAACCTGGGGGGGGGGGGGATGATTGTACATGCCATCCCCCCACCTTGTGAGGTGGGGGGATGCATCCCCCTCATCCCCCCCGTTGTCTACGCCCCTGGTAAGAGTGAAGGTATTTCAGTACCAAAGTGTGTTGTAAAGTATAATGTATTTGAAGACATTTTTTTAGTTCGTATGTGGGTTATCAATACTGTATCAACATGAATGACGTACTTATGACTGGATGATATCATAGGTATCATTATATTTGCAGTATAATCATATGTATAGGAATGCTTGTTCATCATAAGCCGCAACAATACGACGTAATTCGCTGTTAATATACGATCGTCACTTTTCATTCATAAAGTAACCCGATGCATGGGGTGTATTTTACTTCTTCCTTTTGATTTATGTAATACAATTCGTATAGATACATTTTTTCCAACTGTGTTTAAATATTTGGTCACAAATATTGTCTTAAAGTATTATGTTTATTTTACAGTGAATGAGTTGGATATATAGGTTGGAAAAAGACATTTGAAAATGAGTAACAGGCTAGCTTTTTCCTTTACAATAATATTAAATTGCCAGGAAATGGGCGGATAAGAAAATTTAGTCAATGTGCTAAGCTTTTAAATCAGCAGTTTCTCAGGTGGAATGCTGCATGTAATACTATGTAAATTCAAGCTAGTAAATGTGCTACAACTGATCATTTCAAGCGTATTATGTACCATATACGATCCAACTCAAGTAGGCACAATGTTTCTGGAAAATTATTTGTTACGTTTTATTTAATTCAATTCAATTCAATTTTATTTCATTCAGTTTAAAAAGACAACATTTCATATAACAACCAGCTATATAACATAAAATACACATTAAGAACATATTTGACATTTGGACATAAAATAAACTGAATAGGTTGCAACCTGAAAGGAAAAAAATAATCCTTATATAAAGGTTGACCCTTTTTTATAATTAAAAAAAAAAGAAATATATCCGTTACTAAACATTATACTATACACAAATCAAGACAACAAACATACATACAACAAACAAATAAAATATGTCTTGAATTTAAATGATTATTGCAGTTTATCTAAAAGAAATTTCTTATACCTACTTTTAAAAACATTTACACTAACAGAATTATGAATATAATGGGGAAGAGTGTTCCATAAAAAGGGTCCTTGGAAAATAATTATTTTTTGGTTTAGTACTGTACGAGTTAATGGCAAGTGAAATTGTTTAGCATTTCTAGTATTATAACTATGAATATTACAGTTTAAAATAAACAATTTGGAAATAGAATCAGGAATAAGATTGTGGTGACATAAATACATAAAAACACCTACTTGTAATAAATATACATCCCTATATTGCAACATGTTTGATGAATAAAATATTGGATTGGTATGGGCAAGAAAAGAAGAATGATTAATAATTCTTATTGCACGTTTTTGTAATTTAAACAGTCTATCTTGATAAATTAATGCAGCATTGCCCCATACAACCGCCCCCCTAAAAATAAAATCCTTGCTACGCGCTTGAGAGGATTATAACCCAGGTAGCAAGCCCATGTGGGACCCACATGGGTCCCATATTCTCTGAAATGTTATCTTTCTTGAGGGTGACTTGAAAAAGTTAATAACTTGGAAGGGAGGGGTGCAACCTGCCACACGCTTCTACCTCTCGGTTGCTTTGATCCATTGCCGAAAATATTTTGGCACCTATCATCCCCCCCCCCCAACCACGGATACAAATCGACACCGTTGATGATATGGACATGTTTTAATATTGGTTTGGATGTCAGATTGATTTTTCCTTGATGTTGGAAGCATATGTGTTAAGTTCTGATATTGCCTTCAGAAATAAAGTTGTTAAAGGCTTTGCATAAAGCATTTGGTTGGATATTGTTTTGTGAATTTTGATAACTCAATAACAATAATTACTGTATAGGCCTAGGTAAAGATCAGTAGATTTTGAAAAAGATCGTCATTGACTTTTACAGTAGCACAAGACTTAAGTTAAATCCTAGGGTAGCTCTTATTTTTATTGTCTTCATACCAGGAAGGAGGGCAGGAAAGGGACGTTTAAACCTTAGAATATGCCTTTCACATTAGTCCCGCAAGGAGAAGGGAGAATCTTTTCATATAGGTTCCATTGGGTTTCCTTTCCAGCTGATAGGATTGGGGCACTTAAGGGGCGTCTAGCGGGCACTTTCCACCACTTAAAACGTCTGATAGTGGCCCGCCCACCCCCCCCCCCACTTCGGGAACGGAGGGACCGCATTCATGTTCCCAAAATAAAAAAGGGGTACTTTTCACGCTACAAAGTCCGGCTCGTAATATACAAAAAGTAGGCCCGTATTGACTTAACACACCG
This sequence comes from Strongylocentrotus droebachiensis, assembly GCA_035222895.1. NCBI lineage: Eukaryota > Metazoa > Echinodermata > Echinoidea > Camarodonta > Strongylocentrotidae > Strongylocentrotus > Strongylocentrotus droebachiensis. The sequence goes on along the minus strand of JAVYIG010016410.1, from coordinate 18,693 downwards.
GACTTAGGGGGTGTTTTCAAAGAGAGGTAACATGCATACGTGTACCCTAAATAACACCGAGCGGGGGAGGGGGGGGGGGGGCAGTGGTCATTTGTGTATCCGTGGACTCTGCCGAACAATTTCCCATTGGTGTCATGGGGTATCCTTTCCAGCTGATCTAGCTCAATGTTTTGACCTCTTTGGGGGCGTCTGGCGGGCACCTTCTACCACTTAAAACGTCTGGCATTGGCCATTCACGTACCTCGAGACTACGGCGAATCTTCCCATATGGGTTTCATAGGGTTTCCTTTCCAGCTGATCTAGCTCAATTTGTTTACCATTTTGGGGCCTCCCCCTGGCCACACCCACCACTTAGGACACGCCAGACGGTCAATTTGTTATATGGGCCTATGCGATCTTTACATCGGTGCACATGACAATTGGTTTCCTTTCCAGCTAGGTTGACCCCATGGCTCCCGGATTATAAGTTTACAAGCATGATTTTTTTTTAACTTGCACTGGACTAAACATATTTTATTGTCAATAATATTGACAAGTGCTTTGTCCACACACCATTTCTGCATTTCATGGCACTCCTTGCAGTTACTCGCCTCACCTACCATCCAAGTACGGAAAGTTTGAAAAAGTGCACACAAAAAAGGTGTAAAGCAAATACTGACTAAAGACGGCAACAAACTTTTAGGCTCTGGAGGGCCCGGGAGTGCAGCGTTTAGACACATAAAAATGCAAAAATCTTTTCGCTCGGTAGCTATACGCTTCCTCGCATAATATCCCTCAAAGTATACAAGTAAATATTGTAGAAAAGTGAAGTGTGAAAAGTGCCCCTCGCACTGGCGTAATGATGGGGGGGGGGGGGGGGCTTGGGGGCAGTTTACCCCCCTAATAAAATTCAAACGTGGTTTATTACTAATTCGATACTAGTGATTTACAATGTTGCTGAAATGGCATGGTTTTTCTCTGAGCTAATAGGACCCCACCTTGGTCCTAGGCCCCTGAATGCTCATCCGACCGTAATTAAATGCCTAAAACCCCTGAGCTTCCGGGGGCTCCGCCGTTTTTGCCCATTACGCCACTGCTCCCTCGTCCCTCGCATTTCGTCCCCCCCCCCCGGTCATGAAAAGAAATCGCCGCCCCTGCTAGCATAGCTTCCTGAGTGAGCTGCCAAAGGGATAACTTAACCAAGTATCAAGTACATCTGGACCGTCAAGAAAAAAGTTTGAGAACCCCTTCCTGATATATGAAATAAAGGGATTAATCAGATTGTTTTGGGAGGGTAAAATGCTGCGCCGATTCCAAAAAATATTTGTCTTATTGACCCCCGCACAAACGATTTAGTCATTTTGGCAGCTTTTTGACAAAAATGAACAATTATTGATGGGCCTGTTCCATGTAGAAAAATGGACCCTTCAATACTCAACACGTACTTGTGACTTCTCGTGCCATTAAATATGTGGTGATTTCTGATTTTAGTAGTCTCTTGTAACTGAATGAATCCGCCCTTTATTGTTAGCTTTTTAGCTTGGGATCCTCGACGGGCGCGTGCCGGGTTGCTGAACTTGTCCCAAAGCTAACAACAATGGTTGGCATGGTAGCCACCTTGCATGCGCCCGCCGACTTTACCTTGCATTTCAACTTGTACTTAGGAGTTGGTTTTTTTATATTTTTTTAATACTTTTCCTCTGAGCGGCAGCAGTGCAGCTGCCCTCCCAATAACTTTCTAAACCTTAAAATGCCATGTACTTTCCTTCTCTTTTCCTTTCTCTCCTAACTCTCGCTTACCTTCCTCTAATTCACCTCCTTCTCTCCCTCCTTTTCTTTCTGTTACTTTCAATTCTTTTCCCCTCTTCTTCTTTCTTTTCTCTTTATCTATCCCTATCTTTCTCTATCTCTTCCTGTTGTCTTCTTCCCTTTCCCTTTATCCTTATGTTTCATGTAATTTGTTACCTTGTATGTTATTCATATCATACTTTTGTATTTTGTATGCATTTGAATATTTTGGTACGATTGTATTTATATTGTAATTTTTGTATAAGTTGTGAAATGTTTACGCATAATGTATCATCTGGAAGGAAAGTTTCTTCATTCTTTGGAAGAAGACAATAAAATTCTATTCTATTCTATTCTATTCTATTCTAAAAAGTGGAAAAATGATCCCCATCAACCGCAATACGGTCATTACGCTAACTTCATGCATGGCTGATTGTCAACGAAACGGAGTTAAGTCTATTGTCAAGTCTGCTCGTTGCTACGGCAGGCAGCCAGTGAAAACGAGTTCGTTTAATAAAATTATGGAAATGCAAGCTTTACTTTAAACAAAGAGAACTTTGTTATTCCTTGCTCATTTTTCCTGATTAAGCTGTCATATGAAAGGGCAGAAACTGAACTTTCTAGAAATGTGATTTTCCCTTTGAAATTCAGATACCGTCCGCCAAATGACTTTTTGGTTCCCTCTCTTCAAATTGATTTTAATCACTCATGCGTGAAATATGCATCATATGAGTTGCATCAAATGAAAGAAGAGGATCTAAGCTTTACAAATATGTGTCATTTATTAATTATAATTGTGATTAAGTTATGATAAAACATCGATAGTTCTCGGTTTCGTTTTTTCTGGGACGCACTGTATATATATATATATATATAGGCGTGAAGAAAATATGGTCTAGGAACGTGAGACGTAGCTGTACCTTACAATTTTATTACGAGCTTTCGGCTTGTGAGGCCTTCTTCAGGTTCTGAAGTGCAAACACATACAAAAACAAATACATTGTATGAACAAATATACACGGCATACAAACTTAATATCACTTAATCATAGTCAAGCATCATGAACATAGCAAAAATTAGTACGAGAAATACTTTCGGAATAAACTTAGAAATGATCATGCAATTTCAAAGTGTTTTACCTTGCTTGTGTGTTGGGCTGTCGATGTGTTTATTCAGTTGATGTGATACATGTGAATGTGTAATAAGGGATGTGCGGTCAAGTGTGGATTACTGACCTGTGACACGGATGTTACTGATCTATGACACATGACCTGTGTCTAGGGAGGGGAGAGGGAGGAGGATAGAAGGCTTCATTCAAATGCATTGGAGTGTACGCAGTCCGATTGGTAGGAGTATATTGACTCTACATTGTATAACAAATGCAAGGATAAAACGTGAGAATCAAAGACTAAAAATAAAATTAAAATTAAGATCGAATATCAGCGTTGAGGCAGTTTTTTGATCATGTGATCAAAAGTTTACGTGCGTCTGATATGTCGGTGTGTTAATTGCCTTATTGATCAACATTGATCCCATCTGGGTGTAGGGTTCTAAGTTTTGATATCCAAAAAGATTCTCTGTGGAGGATTGTGTGGCGTGATTTGTTGTGGATTAATTCGATTCCAGTGATTTGAACACTTTGTCTAGTGAGTGGGATGGAAGGTTGAAGTGTACTGTGTATGGTAGTATTTTGTGATGTGTTGCCGAGTGGATCGAAGTTCTTAATTTCGGATCGTGTGTTGTTGAACCGTGTGTATAATGTAGTTTCTGTTTTTCCAACATATTGTTTGTTGCATTGAGTGCAGGTGATGAGATACCAGCGCTCAAAATACACGGGGGCGATGGGCGATTCGCCCCCGTGAGCTCCATAATCGTCCCCGTCAGGTTGTTCACGGGGGCGCAAAATTAAAAATCACCCCCGTGGAATTATAAAATAAAGATTGTCTTTTCTGATATAACTTTAACACAATATTGAGTATCAATTTTCAAACCTTAACCAATGAAATGGAACTTAGATAGCGCTATATCTCTCCCATCTCTATGAGTATTACCGATACAAACAACGGAAGCTCGCAGTGCAGCTAGTGCGGCCGTCAGCAGTGGCTATACTGCGCCGGTAATACAGATGTGCACGCTGACGCCCAATATCTGCTGTGAAAAGTGTGAATCCTGTGAAATCTGGTGATTCTAAAAGACCAGCAAATAATGTACCTCGACCAGTAAATCAATATTGAGAAGAAGCAGAAGACCAAAGATGTTGCAGGGGCGGATCTAGGCGGATTAGGGGGTTTAACCCCCCCTCCCCCATTGGGCTGCCAAGTGAATATCTGATGTGCTTAAAAATTGGCATCATGTGTCCAGACCTACACATAAGGCCTATTAGTAGATGTCAGTAGATGCCAGGAAAACATCACTTACGGGGATTCAAAATAGCAACAACAAAAATCGCCTCGCCACTACGCGGCTCGTGGACGATGCTCCACATCGTATTTGGGTTACCCTCCCCCCACCCTTAGCAAAAAGCTAGATCCTCCCCTGTGTTTTGGAAGGGTATGGTAAAGACTAAAGGTAAAGAAAGAATGTAAATAAGGTTGCTCCGAATAATGAGGAGGAAATTATGTGCAGAAAGGGAAGAAATGGAGAGAATGTCATCACGGGGATAATAAGCAAATAATTACCGTTGGTGAAGGTGAGGGACAAACTATCACTTCCGAGGCGATCTGGATGTAGCTATCTTTCCGAAGCGAAGCGAAGCGTATACAATCTGATCGACGAGGAAGTGATAGTTTGCCATCGCCTGAAACCAAAAGGTGATTATTTGCTTTATATTCCACATCCAAAACAATTTAACTACAACAAGAAAAGGACTTTTATGCATCTACATAAAAGACACCTAGGCCCAAATTCACACCAAAAAAGTTGAGGGTACGGTGCGCGCATGTGCTTTCTTTAATTGCGCTCATTGGTATTAATGCGCGCTTAATTACGCCTGTTTTAGTGCGCTTTTGGATAATCTTCAGTGAAAGTGCGTTGCCCTGTTTAGATAGTACCTCTATCTTCAGTGAAAGTGCGTTGCCCTGTGTAGATAGTAGTACTATCTACACAGTGTAACGAACTTTTTGCTTCTCCCATCAATAATGGGCGAATTATCTTTCATCACGTGATTTACTTTTGACCAATCGTAGAGCAAGATTCTTAGTAAGTGGGATATAAAAGTCAATAACAGCTATGTAACAAGTAAATTTCTAGGACGGAAAATGCTGACTTAAATAAATGATAATGATAAAATAACAAGGAATTTAGGAGTTTCATGGATACCAATTCAATGGAAATTTGTATTAAAATAAGAGCCCCCGTCAGCACTAAAAGAGCCCCCGTGGGAAGAGCCCCCGTGGACAAAAAAATAATTTGAGCCCTGTATATCACCCAACTGGATTTGCATACATGTGTGAGGTTATGGGGTATTCTTGGTTAGTCACTGTGCTTCTGAAATTGGAAGTGTTTGTTATGTGTTTGTGGATTATGCTGTGAACACGTATAGAGTTATCATGAATATGCATGAGATAGATTTAGCTGTTGGTTTCTATTGGTTTCTATTGGACCTATTGGTTTCTATGTTTCTTAATTCTATTGGTTATATTGGTTTCTATTGGTCCCATTGCGTTCTATTGGTCTCATTGGTTTTCTATTGGTCCTATTGGTCCTATCGGTTCTATTGGTTTCTATTGGTCTTATTGGTTTCTATTGGTCCTATTGGTTTCTATTGGTCCTATCGGTCCTATTGGTCCTATTGGTTTCTATTGGTCTTATTGGTTTCTATTGGTCATATTGGTCCTATTGGTTTCTATTTATATTAGTTTCTATGGGTGCTGTTGGTTTCTATTGGTTTCTGATGGTTTGAATGGTCTCTATTGGATTCAATTTCTATGGGTCCAACAGAAACCAATAGACTCCAACAAAAACCATTAGAGACCAATATAATTTTTCTAATGGTCTCTATTGGTCTCTATGGGAATTTCGACCTGGGCTGGATTGTTTGGTTTGTGGATTTTGGGAAGAAAGTAGAGGTTGGGGCAGACAGTAGTCTTGGGTATCAGACCTTTCTGTGTCTGTACGTCTATGTCTAGTACTTTTACTACCTTTTGAACTTTGTCAATATGCGATAGAGTGGGGTCCCGTGCAAGTTCTTTGTAAGTGCTTTCATCTGATAATTGCCGTGCCCCTTCTGATATGTAGTCCTCTCTAGACATACTACGGATGATCCCTTGTCTGCCGGTTTTATGACAATATCAGTGTTTGATTTCAATTTTGTTGAGGGCTTGTCTGTCTCCTTTTAAAAAGTTGTCTCGCGTTTTGTTGTGTTGTAGGTATCTGTACATGCGGTTATGTCTGTCTCTACGTCATATCTGTAGATATGGATCATGGACTTTCGGGGTCCATGTGTTTACCTTTTTAATGATAGGTGGCTGTGTGTTCTTGTCTTCCTAAGTTGCAGTTTGGCTCGGAGTTGGCGTAGGGTTATCACTCGTTTGTGATTTGCCTGCAAAGTGGAGTTTAAGTTTCATTTGCCTTTCAAATGCTCCTAATTTTCTTTTGATTTCTAACGGGTCTACCTGGGGTGGTGTGGGGCAGAATTTCAGTCCTTTCTGTAGTTTAGGCTTGTTTCTGCTTTTGACAGAGGATAATTAGATAAGTTAATTACCGATACTTTGATGTCTTTTTCAGCTTGGTTTTGTACCATTTCTGGAGATACATGTGCGTTGTTGTTGTTTATATCTTGAATGTGTGATCTCCATTTTCTATATTGTTTTTTCCTTAATCGTCTGCATTGGTTTCTTTTTTGTGGCACATTCGGTGGTTTGCCGTTGTTTAAGTGGGGAATATTACATATACGTTTCTTAATCTCTCTACATTTCATTATTATATCCCTTTTCAGCTTTCCTTCTTTCATCCGGATGAGTTTTCTTTCAGTCCCTTTGCAGTCTTGGTTGATTTCATTAATTGTCACGTGGTAGCCCAGGTCTGTGCTCAGTTCAGAGTTGAGAATTCTCGCACTTTTATATATACATATACATGCATACGACTACGAGCTTAAATCTCACGATACAAATGTTTCAATAATCAATCCCCAGCATACCTAGGTGATCTACTCCATGGCGCACACATTCATGTACAATACACACTCAGCCACAAGTATAAACTTTAACCGTCCCTCAAACCAGTAAAAGATAGGTGATGGGGCTTTTTCCGTTATTGCCCTCCAAAACTTGGAACTTCTTACCCCCTGTACTAAAGAATTGTCATACTGCTTTCAAGAGGTGTCTGGAAACATATTTTCTAATTTGGTTTAATTTTTAATGATCTTATTCTTTGTTTGTAAGTATTTATTGTTAAAGCGCTTTGTATTTAATGAAAAGGCGCTTTATAAATGTAATATATTTTTTATTATTAAATGTCAATTTTATTAAAGAATTACCCATTACTAGATACATGTATTACTATTACTATGTACTAAGATTCTGTCCAGACCTACACTTAACAAAAGATTTATAAAATTAGCTCCGCCAGACTATCGAGGTTTCGAAGAAATAAAAACTTGATGTCACGTTTGTCATACAGTCTTTAGATCGAAACAAGCCAAAATATTGCGTTTCGGGAAGCCTCCATGGCTCCCATCGGCACCCTACTATCTCGCTCATTCTCAACGCACGACTCACGATCGAGTGTGTGGCTTCTCTCTCAGACTTCACGACTAAAACGCATCAATCAATGATTCAATCACAATTGATAATGGTTATTCATATCGTAAATATTGTTGGCTGTCATAAATCTATTTGCGCCCTGTCAATACTGTAATGAAATGACCTTTTAAGCTTTTGTTTGATGTCTGCCTGACTTAGCTAGCAACCAGGCAAACAGTCAGGCAGTAGATTGATTCTAAGCTCTGTATGTTTCCATAAATGAGTTTAATGTATGCTTGACTGCACCTTGCCTAACTTCCTTTTTTGCCATTCGATTGGGGGGGGGGGGGCAGATAATGAGAAGAATCATCCCTCCCGGTGTCCTTCCCTTCCTCTCTCCTTACACACAAACACACGCAGGCACGGACCCATACGCACGCACACACACCCACCCACCCACACACACACACGCGCGCAAGCACGAACACGCACACACACATACACACACCACTCTCTCTCTCTTTCTCTCTCTCTTTCTCCCTTTCTCTCTCTCTCCTTCTCTCCCGTCTTTCCCGCTCCATCACCCCTCTTTTCTCTCTCTCTCTCTCTCTCTCTCTCTCTCGCTCACTCGCTATTATGAGTGACACAGAGGTGACTTTGATTTCATTGCGGAAAGCGTTTAATTTTCGATTAAGAAGATCTTTTTTCGTTGTTTAGCAACTCAACGTTTGCAGAGTAACATCAGAAAAAAAGCAGTAGATATTCTTCATGAAGCATAGATATCAGAAAAATGAATGCAGTAATGAAACAAGGCAGTGACATAAGTTGTCAATGCAACTAACACGTCTAGGAAGCTTCTTAATATAGACAGTTCGTTAAAATCAATTTAAAGAAATAAAAAAATATACAAATTTTAATAATTCAGCTATCTGAATGTAAAATCGGCAAAATTATCAGATATTCTTCAACCATTCAGAAAATCACAACATTAGTTAAACAAAACTGTTATGAAAGATATTCAGTGCAGTATAGAACAATAAGTAGAAAGTATGCAAACAAGAACTGAAAGAGCTACCTTTATGTCATTCGAAAATATTATTCGATGAAACATTTTCGTAGTCGAATAATTGCAAAAAATGATAGCAGTAGCAAAAAATACATGTATTGTATGCTACGTAAATTGTGTACAGTTGAAAACAAAAATCAGTGTTGAAGATTAAAGAAATAAGTAAATTATTAAAATATTTGTTAATGAGATACATATACCAATTTCACGCAAAATGAAACATAAACAGAATATTTAGTAGATAGTATGCAAACAAGAGCTTAAAGAGCTACCTTTAAATCAGTCGAAAATATAATTCGCTACTACATTTTCGTGATCAAATAATTGCAAAAAATGATAGCAGTAGCGAAAAAATGCATGTATTGTATGCCATTGTGGACAGTTGAAAACGAAAATCATTGTTATAGTTTGAAGAAATTAGCATGAGATACATATACCAATTTCACGCAATATAAACATATGCAGACTGCTTTGAAGATAGTATGCAAACAAGAACTTAAAGATCTACCTTTAACTCAGTCGAAAAAATTATTTGATAATACATTTTCGAATCAAATAATTGCAAAAATGATAACAGTAGCGAAAAAAATACATGTATTGTATGCTAAGTAATTGTGGACAGTTGAAAACGAAAATCATTGTTACAGTTTAAGGAAATTAGCAAATTATTAACATAGGGTAGGTGTAGGGAATTGGAGACCGTAGGTAATGGGAGACCACCAAGCTTGAACCCATCACTGTCTGTCCGTGTTGGCTCCAATATTGCTATAGCGCCATTTGTGGCCTTTAACAACACTACTGCATATATCCAATTCATTTCGAAGACTACAATGCGTTTTTTCTCCGAGAAAATTGGCAAAATTGACCAAGATAACCAATTTTGATCGTAAAATTTTGCTCTGATATAAAAACACAATTTTCACTGAATGTTGTGGTGTATGCAGATATTTAGGGGTGGCTCTTAAAAAGTAGTTTTAAAAGGAAGTTAATGAAGTGTGCCAACCATCACAGAAAACTTATGGCCATTGTGTGTTGTGAATGGGTGTTGCAATGCACATTATGAATGGTGTCTGATCAGAAATGTGTGTAGGCAATGGGGGACACCAGGTCCAAGATGGGGTCGTTGGTTGTGAATGTCGAGTATGCCGAGGACAGTCAATGACCCGATGCTGATTGTTTAATTGAAGCTTATTTATTCCACATTTTACATTAAAAACAGTTTAAATTCTTTTTTTTTAATTCTTTTTTTTATACAAGCGTATAAGAATAGATTTCACACCAAAAAAAAAAAGAAAAAAAAGTATAATGTACGGAAAATAAGTCCGAAATTTCGAAATATATATAGATAAGACAGGCAAGGTAAAAAACAATGTAAAATGTGGGGAGCCTAAATAAAAAGCATAGCTTGTATGTTAATAGGCTCCCGAACTGAGTAACACAATATAGTAGGCCTGAATTTAAAAGGTATTATACGAGGCGAAAACGTAGTAGTATAGTATGAGATTCTAGAGACGTACAAGGAGAGTAAATTTGAGAAGAAAAGAAAAATAGGATAAGGAATAAAGAAAATAATATAATAATGAAAATTAGGAGAAGGTGAATAAAGGAAGAAAGAAGAAGAAGAGGAAGACGAAAAGGAAGTGGAAGAAGAAGAAGAGAAAGCAAATTGATGAAATCAATGGCATTGTAAAATAACATGTAATCGTTTCAAAATTACAGTAAGTTCATCGGCTGCATGTATCTCTTTCAAAAAGTGTTTGAACTAACTATAACAATCCCATTTTCATTCAAATTGTATTTAAAATGTCTTGATTTGTAACTGTCTCTTATTACCTTCACATGCAGGTAATGAGAGAGACCTTTGGTGATGACGTCATTAATCATTGTTATCTTATTAATCAGTTACATCATGACCACAATTTTGTTACCAAATAAAGAGAAGAAGTTTCTGAAGAGAAAACAAAACTGTTTGTATGTGTAACACTTTTCATGTTTATGTAAATTATGCAAATGTGCTTCAGGGTCTCCAATTCCCTACACCTACCCTATTTGTTAATGAGATACATATACCTATTTCACGCAATATAAAACATATACAGACTGCTTCGAAGATAGTATGCAAACAATAACTTAAAGAGCTACCATTAAATCAGTCAAAAATATTATCGAATCACAAATTTTCATAATCATAGAATCGCAAAAATGAAAGCAGGAGCGAAAAAGTACATGTATTGTATGTTACGTAATTGTGGACATTTGAAAACGAAAATCATTGTTACAGTATAAAGAAATTAGCAAATTATTAACAAATTTGTTAATGCTCTCCGTAGCTATACAGATGCAGACTGAGTATGCTCTCCTAAGTTACACAGATACAGACTGAGTATATGCTCTACTAAGTTACACAGATACAGACTGAGTATGCTCTACTAAGTTACACAGATACAAACTGAGTATGCTCTACTAAGTTACACAGATACAGACTGAGTATGCTCTACTAAGTTACACAGATACAGACTGAGTATGCTCTACTAAGTTACACAGATACAGACTGAGTATGCTCTACTAAGTTACACAGATACAGACTGAGTATGCTCTCATACGTCATACAGATACAGACTGAGTATGCTCTACTAAGTTACACAGATACAGACTGAGTATGCTCTACTAAGTTACACAGATACAGACTGAGTATGCTCTATTAAGTTACACAGATACAGACTGAGTATGCTCTCCTAAGTTTCACAGATACAGACTGAGTATGCTCTCCTAAGTAACCCAGATCCAGACTGAGTATGCTCTACTAAATTACACAGATACAGACTGAGTATGCTCTCCTAAGTTACACAGATACAGACTGAGTATGCTCTCCTAAGTTTCACAGATACAGACTGAGTATGCTCTCCTAAGTTACCCAGATACAAACTGAGTATGCTCTACTAAGTTACACATATACAGACTGAGTATGCTCTACTAAGTTACACAGATACAGACTGAGTATGCTCTACTAAGTTACACAGATACAGACTGAGTATGCTCTACTAAGTTACACAGATACAGACTGAGTATGCTCTCCTACGTCATGCAGATACAGAATGAGTATAATGCTCTACTAAGTTATACAGATGCAGACTGAGTGTGCTCTCCTAAAGTTATACAGATGCAGACAGATTATACTCTCCTACGTCATGCAGATACAGAATGAGTATAATGCTCTACTAAGTTATACAGATGCAGACTGAGTGTGCTCTCCTAAAGTTATACAGATGCAGACAGAGTATACTCTCCTACGTCATGCAGATACAGAATGAGTATAATGCTCTACTAAGTTATACAGATGCAGACTGAGTGTGCTCTCCTAAAGTTATACAGATGCAGACAGAGTATACTCTCCATACATGAAGTGACAATCAATTCATGTACACGCCACGGGTGTTTCATTGATTCATTTCCTGTTGCAACAAAGCAAACATGAAAGCATACTAAAGAACGTCTTTTTTATGATCCTTTATAATAAATATAGGACTTCAACTCCACTTTTTTAAAATTCAAATAACCATTATGCACTTGAATGTCGCTCTGAGAATCCGTGCAAATGCTAAACTTAATAGTCATTTGTCATTCAAATTGGTCAATGGTCATTCAATATTTTACAGTTGTCTTTTTTTGAGGCTCGTCAGATTTTTTTCTTCAAATTCGTCTTACCTGACCGTCCGCTGCAGAATGTAATGAAAGAATTCGTCTTTGTGCAATCAATTTCAAGAGAGATTCATTCAAATTCGCCGCTAAGACAAGTTATTGAACTAGAATTATCCTTAGGGCAAGGCAAACACCCTTTTAATGATATGGGTTCTCGTATATAGAAGTTGAATAAAGATAATATGAATATGAAAAAAAGTAAAGCCCACATCTTTAATTGCCCGGTGTACGGATCAATCAATCTGATGTCAAGTTTCAAGACGAGAAAAATGAAATATGGAATTTTTCCATTTATTCCTAAGCCAACTTTACTCCTTTTGTTTTACTTTGCATGCTTGAAATTGATCTTATTTGTGTCAAAATAAAAAGTCCTTAAATTGGTGGCTTGGTGCCCACACTAGACGTCGTTGATCAAATAATTTGTATTGTTGCTCATTCATAAACATGATCAGAGCTGGAACGATCAAGGCTAATGAAGAATATAAAAAAGAGTATTCGATTCAATGATTCTGATGGTGACGAAAATGAAATTGTATAGATCTAATGTTATAAAAATACAGAAAGCAAATTGTATCAGGCAGAATGAAGAGACAACCCAAAACAAAAGTTGCCCCCCAATAAAATTCAAACGTGGTTTATTTCTTATGCTGCATTATTGTAGAGAGCTTAGAGACTTCTGACAAAGTGTTAGGCGCTATATAAGCACTGTAATTATTATTATTAAATACCAGTGATTTACAAATATTGGTGTGTTTTTTGGCTCACTTTTGCCCATTATGACACCTAGTGGTGATGCGGCATTTCTTTCTGTACCCCCCCCCCCCCACCTGCTACTGGCTGCCGGGATCATCATGATCAATTTGTTATGACTTTGACGAATTTGGATGCAAAATGCTGAAATTGAATAGACAAAGTTGGAAAATGAGTGACTAAAGACGAACTGACCATGAGATGTGCAAGATCGCGAATTTTCGGGACGAAATTGAACGATAAAAGTACTACATTTTAAAATAGACTGGAAAACATTATATGGGCATACAGTTCTTTATGTTAAATGTGTTTTTGAGTTATTTGACAAAGAGGGTACATATTCCCTGATGGAAAGGGGTATATTTCTGATATCAAAAGAACTTCATCCCATTGGAAAAATGACTATTTGTGCCTGCAAAATTGTCAACTGGTGGTCACAATCCCACTGCTAGCTACAATGATTTGTTGATGGTGATAACAGAGGTGCTGGTCTAGGCCTGCAAGTTGGGAGAGGTTACCTCGGAGGTTTCTAATTACTTTGATCTTGACAAATAGTAAAGATTATTGTTGAAATAAGCTATTTACGTTGTCAAAATTCTATCAACGAAATTCCATTGGTGTTGAATTAGCTTACCTGTTTTCTGCTTTCTGGGACATCCATAGTCATTAGACTATCTGTAACCCCCTATTTCCATAATCTGTGACGACGAGATTTCCGAAGGAATAATGTTCGTAAGTAAGTTCTGCGTCTCCAGGCTTCCGAACCTTTATTTTTATTGGTAAGGCATTTCTTACTCTAAAGTCCCACTTACGCTCTGGCTCGATGGTCACTTCTTCACCAGCAACGGTTACAACTATGGACATGGCAGCAATATTTCCAATTTCAATCCGGCGGTTATTTGTAACGACGATGGCAGCTGTGAGACTAGTGATAGCACCAGCAGTCGTTAGAACAGCCACTGTTCCCATTCCTATAAGTAGCGCCATATAGTTGCTTGTCAGTTGCAAGATATTACGAAGAAAATGAGATTACTTTTTTTATTTGGAGCAAAGAATAAAAAGCTATACTTCCAGAAATAATTTAAACGAAATTATGATGAGCTTCGAACGACGCTAAGCTTGCCAACAGTTGTATTGTGACTAACCTAAATGAGTATAGCACCAAGACTTGACAAGCGTTTCAAAATGTAAATAACATAACGGGTGGGCGACAAAAATAAAGTTAAAGTAAATGCATGCCATTTCATAATTAATGATTAACTATATTGAATATACAATATCCTGATTGACAAATTCTAATCACGTGATGAGTTTAATCCAGTCAGCGATGCCGACAAGGTGCCACGTCACCTGGAAAACCACCTAATGATCACGCGAGCATTTGGGAAACACACTGTTTACCGAGGGGGCTTTAATTTTGAGACATGGAATGTTGTAAAATGTCGTTGGGTTTCAACGTGTTCAGGGTAAATAACATAACAGGTGGGCGACAAAAAGAAAGCTAAAGTAAATGCATGCCATTTCATAATTAATGATTAACTATATTGAATATACAATATCCTGATTGACAAATTCTAATCACGTGATGAGTTTAATCCAGTCAGCGATGCCGACAAGGTGCCACGTCACCTGGAAAACCACCTAATGATCACGCGAGCATTTGGGAAACACACTGTTTACCGAGGGGGCTTTAATTTTGAGACATGGAATGTTGTAAAATGTCGTTGGGTTTCAACGTGTTCAGGGTAAATAACATAACAGGTGGGCGACAAAAAGAAAGCTAAAGTAAATGCATGCCATTTCATAATTAATGATTAACTATATTGAATATACAATATCCTGATTGACAAATTCTAATCACGTGATGAGTTTAATCCAGTCAGCGATGCCGACAAGGTGCCACGTCACCTGGAAAACCACCTAATGATCACGCGAGCATTTGGGAAACACACTGTTTACCGAGGGGGCTTTAATTTTGAGACATGGAATGTTGTAAAATGTCGTTGGGTTTCAACGTGTTCAGGGTACCTCCCTGCACAATTCCTGGGTGGACTACTTTAAAATTATGCTGGTGTAAAAAATGACTACTATGTATAAATACTGTTGAACAATTTTGGGAATTCATATTTAAGGGAACCGCATTTTACCATGTGTGAGGTGTCATATGAAAGAGAAATAAATTTCCACAAAGATGATATCACATTTAATAGCATTTGCCACGTTTGCCAATATTTGTATCATCTAATATTATTGTTGTATGTTGATGACCACATACTCCCTTTCCTCTTTCTTTTCATCACCTCTCTGTTTATCTTTCCCTCTCTCTTTCCCTCTCTACCTCTCTTTCTCTTCTACCTCACCCCTCTCTATCTCTTTGCCAATCCATCTCTTTCCCTCTCTCCCCGTCTCTCTCCACTCCCACTGCCTTACTTTTGCGGTCTTCACTCATATCAGACTAGATAATGCAGTTTCATTATATTTTAATGATATTTTTCTCTTAGTTCCCGTTGTTATGGTAATAATATGCCTGCCATCAATATATGATTTGTTCTCAGAAACCAAATTAGGTGATAATAAAATAAAATCTAGATCCAGGTGATATATAGTCATTTTTCTCAGTTTGAATCATGAGGATAGGGTGGAGTTCAGAATTCGAAACCCTGCCGCCTTATGTGACCCCCCCCCCCTCCTCTCTCTCTCTCTCTCTCTCTCTCTCGCTCTCTCTCATTATCTCTCTCTCTCTCTGTCTCTCTCATAAAACAACATTTGTGTATAAAGTACTTTCCAATCGAAAACATGTATTTTTTCCAATTAAGAATCTTCTTTATACATTTAAAATTTAATGGTCAAAATTGCATGTTTGTTAAAGTTTTTTTCTTCCCCCTGCCTCGAACTGAATGGGCCTAAATTATTTGTTTAGAATAATAAATTAATTAATTAGCCATGTGTAAGATAATACAAGAACATGACAAAAGACAGCAAGTTGCGAGAATGACGTCGTATCCGAGTATGCGGCACGGTGCTTGAATACATCTTTTCTGGTGTATTTTCATGACGAAATAATATTTTTACCATAACGAGGTGTACGTTTACTTTCTTATAACGTTGTACACTTGGAATAACGTCATAGTGGGGGAAAGGAGTCTTGTCAAATTATTTGAATTTTTAAAAGGAAACATACGTGTGAATGCCCTACCCCGCTTGGGTACCTCGGAGTCCCTCCACTCTCCCAAGATAAACTTTGACCCAAGATTAAAATTGACAAGTATCGCTTTCTGCAAGAAACCATTGTAAATCATCAGTGAACATACAGTAACATGAATGAGTCCAGTGCAGTGTCCTTATCTAGAGTTGTGATTAATACAGTTTGATCTGAAGTTCTCCAATTGATCGCAGCCTTACAGATTACTATATCTTTGGTACACAGTGGCATCTGTATGGGGGGCAGGTGGCACGTGCATTTGAAGAGAGCACAACAATAGCGCAAAAAACGTAAAAGAGAGAAAGGGCGAGCAGAGTAAAGGGAGAAAACTGTTTATCCTCATGAATACATGCGCCCCAATACGTAACGTCCAATGCATCAGAAAGACTCGCATAACTATATTGCACAGGATCTCGTAGTTCTCGGCTGCTCCCCAATATAGATATAGTTATAGGCAACGTATTTGTGTTTTTATATGGTTCTAAATTTGACATCGAAATATAATTCTCATTGATTTGATCAACCTCTTGTTATATATTGCACCTCAATAATTGAATTTTTAAGAGAGCCTCAACTTTTTTTCAAAACAAATACAACTTAAGACCTTTCTCTACAGTTGTCGTTTATTTTGTTCACCATTTAAAGAGGAATGAATAAAAACTAGATGGACCTTCGACCGCGCGCAGTCGAAAATGATGCCTCCGCCATGGAGCAATTTTACAAACCAAAACAGAAGCGAGCTATTTTTGCATACATACTGAGCCCTGTGACCTTTGACATTTGACCTCGTTACCCCAACATTTAATCCGTTCATTGGCTCTGCAAGATAATTACATGACCCAAGTTTGGCGGGAATCAATCAATGGGTTCTTGTTCGGATAAAGCGATCACGAGCTATTTTTGAATACATAATGAGCCCTGTGACCTTTGACCTTGGATCTCGTGAGCCCAAAATCTAATCAGTTCATTGTCTCTGCAAGATACATACATGACCCAAGTTTGGCGGGAATCCATCAATGGGTTCTTGAGATAACGCGATCACGGCTATTTTTGCATACATAATGAGTCCTGTGACCTTTGACCTTGGGTCTCGTGACCCCAAAATCGAAACAGTTCATTGGCTGTGCAAGATACATACATGACCCAAGTTTGGCGGGAATCCATCAATGGGTTCTTGAGATAACGCGATCACGAGCTATTTTGCATACATAATGAACCCTGTGACCTTTGACCTTGGATCTCGCGACCCCAAAATCTAATCAGTTCATTGGCTTTGCAAGATACATACATGACCCAAGTTTGGCGGGAATCCATCAATGGGTTCTTGAGATAACGCGATCACGAGCTATTTTGCATACATAATGAACCCTGTGACCTTTGACCTTGGATCTCGCGACCCCAAAATCTAATCAGTTCATTGGCTTTGCAAGATACATACATTCAATTCAATTCAATTCATTTTATTCCATTCATCATATAAAAACATACATAATTATAACATTGATATTTACAGATAAGTAAAGAACATACAAATAACATAACGAAAGATAAACATAAAATATAAATATATATACGAATGAGGAACCAGCAAGAAAGAACAATTAAGTCTTATTTAGTGCTGGTCCCTCGTGACATAAAAAGAATTTTAACCTATAACACTTAACACTTTACAGCTAACACCTAACAACTAACACCTAACATCTAACACCTGATTGCATATATATATATATATATATATAAATGATAAAATACTATTCACAAAAACGTAATTTTTTGTATCTCCTTTTAAATGTATTCAGAGTTGGGCTTGATTTAACACTAGAAGGTAACTCATTACATAAAATTGGTCCTTTAAAGAAAATTGAATTTTTAGAGACAGAAGTTTTAATAAGTGGTAAATGAAAATGAAATGATTGCCTAGTTCCATATGAATGTATTTCAGAATTCAAAATAAATTTGTTTGAAAGACTAGGAGGGATAATACCTTTATGACATAAAAACATAAATATAAAAATATTATAGTCATTCAATTCAAATACATTAAAACATTTAAAACGGACAAAAATAGGTTTTGTATGGGCAAGATAATGGGATCCTGAGATAATACGTATTGCCTTCTTTTGTAATTTATATAGTCTATTCATACAATAATCTTTTGAATTTGCCCAAACAATATTGCAATAATTTAATTGTGATAAAAACAATGCATTGTATATCATTAATAAAATCTTATAAGGGAAATGTTTTAATTTGTATAAAATACCAACTACTTTCGAGAGTTTATTACAGATTGCTTCAATATGAACCCATGACCCAAGTTTGGCGGGAATCCATCAATGGGTTCTTGAGATAACGCGATCACGAGCTATTTTGCATACATAATGAGCCCTGTGACCTTTGACCTTGGATCTCGCAACCCCAAAATCTAATCAGTTCATTGTCTTTGCAAAATACATACATGACCCAAGTTTGGCGGGAATCCATCAATGGGTTCTTGAGATAACGCGATCACGGCTATTTTTGCATAC
>JAVYIG010016409.1:0-31312 GCA_035222895.1 Strongylocentrotus droebachiensis | reverse complement strand
GAAAGGATCCAGAAACGTGCACTCAAAATTGTACTGGGATCATTGTACGTGACCTACGAAAATGCACTACAAATGACCAATCTCCAAACCCTAGACAATAGAAGGCGAGAACTTTGCAAAAGATTTGCTAAATCACTAATAAATTCACCTCAGTTCAGGGACTGGTTGCCACGCCCACGCCAGAATAGATATTCTCAATCTCTGAGGAGGGTTGCTCCTTATCCTGCAATCAGATGCAGAACTGATAGATACAAAAGAAGCCCAATTCCATTCTTGGTCGACCTATTGAATGATATGTAACTATAATCATCAGACATAGCTACACTTTTCGCTTTTCACCCCTTATTATATTTGAATTTATTCCAGTTTGTTACATGATATTAACTTTAATGAATTATATCCAGTTAATTGACAAATCATTGCTGTATCAATCGTAACTGCTAAACTTATTTTCCTCTTCCATTCTCTCCCCCGTTTCTAGCACTCTTTCTCCCCTCTCCTTCTCTCTCTGTCTGTCTCTCTCTCCCCTCTCTCTTTGTCTCTCTCCTATTCTCTCTCTTTCTTCTCTCCTTTTCATTCCCCCTTCTCTCCTATTGTATCCGTCACCCTGTATGTTTCTCTATTGTAACGATTTGGAATAGCTGGCCCCGTTCACAAACCGATCAGCACAGGATACGCTTTGAACCTATTAACATTAAAGTATATCTATTTTTTGCCTTTGTAAATCTTAACTTATTTTCTGTCAAATGTAAATTTCCAATATATCACTGTATTTTACTGAGCTTTTTAATCTGTTAAAATCACGCAATTATTCACTTTTAAAATCTATTGCAACTATTGTTACAAACAAACACGACCCGTTTAAAATCAATGAATATCGGAGTGGAAATATTATTGCATGTTCACATTTATATATAACTTTATATTTTATATTTTTACTATGAACTTGAACGAATTTTGAATTTATATCTTGTAATGTCTGATTTCACATGTATTTATTGTAATGTAATTTTTTTATCAATTTGTAAAAAGTCACACAATTCAGCCTTCGGGCTGCGAGATGATTTTCAATAAAACAAACAAACCATTTATATAACGATGATTTATACAATTCAAAATTATTTCCGAGGAGAATACATTGGTTGTGTATTTAGATACATCTGTTTCTTCAATGAAATCGTAGTAATAGAAAAGGGGGGCTTCTGTCTGTTAACAAACAAACACACATTTGGTAAACTGTAACGGGAGAAGTGCACATGGTGTAAGTAAAGGGCCTTCTTATTTGCCTAGGTTATTTTTTATCATTTATTTGATATTTATACAAAAGAATTAACATACACATCTTTTCGACGAAATTCCAAAACACAGGAAAAGTTTACATGACCAAAAAATTCAGGTTTCGTTTGTTGTTACATGAACTTTGCGAGAGGGAGAGAACCTATTGCAGCTATCGGCTGAATTAATTTATTCTTACGACAGTCAGTATGCAAGAATTAAGTTTGGTTTGTTTAACTTTCATCATATTATTGGGGTTCAGACATAATACTCTACTGAATCCATTATACAAACTTTTTTTTCGTTTACCCAGGCTACCCGGGCGTCATTTCCAAAATAGCGATCAATTGTGTGACGGGGCCCAAAACGCCAAAATCACTATTAAAGGAATCGTTTAACAATGTTAAGTCTGAGGTGCATGGCCCTACGCGTTATCAGTGTCTGTGATATGGTGTAATATTGAAGCCCTATACAAATTCCGCTTCAAAATGATCATGAAATGCCTTAAAAAAGTAAAAATCTTTGAGTGACTGGTTTTCCCATACTCATTTTCCCCATGTTATAAAAACCGTTAGGAAGGCGAATTTTAAAATTTCGATTTCCAATCATAAATATCTTGATAATCAGACAGACGATCGGCTTGTAAAAGTGATGTGGTTCCTGACTGACCTTAAAGGCTTATAATTTTTGTTGCAGCATGAGCTAAATCCAGGATCTGAGACAAAGATAACCGATCCCTTTTAACACACTTCACTTCCAGTATGACGATAATACGTTTACATGAACTGAATTATCTCCTTGCATACGATCAAGGAAAATGTTAAATAATAAGTAGGGCATACTCTCTCCCTGATGCAATAATTATGTGAAGCTTTGTTATAACATACAATTGCCCATTTAGTAAAGTTGTCCCCTTCCTGTCAAAAAAAAAAGAACTACGCCTCTCAACAATTTCGGTATTGGGCATCCGTGATGCTCATATTTAGGCATTGAGATCGATGCACTAATTTGTAAGTCTGTATTTTATATTATCTGGTTTTCACAGATGATACAATGGAAATCCTACAACATTAGTTAAAAGTGCATTTTTTTCCGGCTATATCGCAAAGAAATCATAACCTGGAACGTTGGATATTCAGGCAAAAGGTGTGCCCCCAAAATGTGCCCCATTCACCTAAAATTCTTGCTGATAAATTGTCTTGTTGCACCAATCGTAGTCCAAAGCTTTGGCGTCTATTTAGTAATAATTGAACTATCAAATAAAGTTGTGTACAATATGAGAAATCATGGATCGAATACCATATTTCCTTTAACAAAACAAAAAAATCTCTGCTAACTTTGTTTACCCAATCATAGGACTATGGGTTATGAATTCATGTCTACTACTTTTCTTCTTATACGCGTATCGATAATAATCTCCCATGCGGTACCTCCTATGGAAGCCACTCATTACGAGGACATTTGGACTGTGAACACATGTCTGGCTATAATTATGAGGGTAAAAACCAACAACGAAAGACTTTAATGAGCGGGGCTAGCATAATTACTTTGTCATGTCAGGGCCCTGTTTCGTTGAACTTGAATTATCATATGCCTGTAACAGCTTATAAGAGTTATTGAAACTTGTTTTTGATAACAAGTTTGAAAAAGGTCCCTTGTATCTTTGTTTTAAATTTAACAATTTTTCACTATATGTACAGATATTTTTCCATTTCCCCCTGTGCAGTGTGATCCAGGCAGCGGACAGCTATGGCTGCCAAGTTGAAAGAAGAAAAGCTCCAGTGTTTGAACTGTCCAATGTGTCTTGATGTATTGAAGAACGCTACCCTCCTTAGCTGTGGCGATTCCTTCTGCAGGGCTTGTTTAGAAGCATATGACAAGCAGCTTAAGGATCTGAATCACATTATCTGCCCAGTTTGCAGGAAGAATACCAAGCTGGATCCAGAACGGGTCGCAGGATTGACACCAAACTTCTTAGCCAAAGGTCTAGAAGATCTCCTCAAAGTGGACGTCATCGCCCAAAGTAAGGAAGACAATCTTTCATCAAAATTATGTTCATTGCATAGTAATGTCTATAAAGACATTTACTGCCAGCCCTGTGGTGAGTTCATCTGTCTTACATGCTTTATCGACAGCCACCAAGGTCACAAGATTAAGAAGCAGGAGGAGTTAGAAAAGGAGTTGAAGACCAAAAGAGATGCTCTTCTTGATAAGAGCACGACGAGAAAGGCCCACTTTGAACAGTGTTTGAACAAGGCTCTCCTACAAAGAGATGTCATGATTTCACATCTGAGTGGTTTGGAGAGGGAAGTCAGAGATACCTTTGCCATCAAGGTTGTAGCTCTCCAGCAAAATGAGGAAGAATTGCTAGAGAAGATAGAAGGCATCAGGAAAGACTTGGACAAGCAGTTGAAAGGCTGTATTTATCGCTGCACAGAAGTCATTGGTAAGATCAGTAGTTCTGTCAAACTCTTAACCCATCATGCAAGTAAGCCTTTAGATCATGATATGATTAAAGCGGACCATCTGAGATGTGCCGATTTAGAGGATTCACTAAAGGGGGCCACTGACGAAGATTTTACACCACTTGTGGAAGAGATAAAAAGGAATGTACAGTTTTGTCCGGCTGGGGATGAGCTTCTTGCCCTAGGTTGTATAGATGTCAGCGTCAACGATATAGAGAATAATAGTAGTCATAATACGACAGATGATGCTGTGGTTTCTGAAGAAGCGGGAGTGCCACCAGTTAGCAGTCTGGGAACCGTGGATGCCATGCAACATGTGAAGACTAGTAGTAGAAGGCGTAGGGCAAGGGCAAGAAGAAACAGGGCAAGAAAAAACAGGGCAAGAAGAAAGCAGCAAGCTGGCAGTGAAGAAGTATTGAATAATTCAATGAGTATTGTAAGAACAAAGGTTTTCCCTTTTAATGAAGGACGCTTGTTTGGGCTCGCAGCTCTGTCGAACGATGCAGTTGTTTTAGGATACGCCATGAATCGGAAAGGTTGCGACCGCTTTACCCTGTCAGGAGATGTTGCTTTCCTTTCAGGTGGCAGGACAGTTATATCAAATCATGGAGTTGAATTGTTTGTATACAACATCTTCAGCGGAAGAGTTATGAGTTACGCTTGTAAGGAATATGGAGGATATTCCCTGGTGTGCACTGATCAGCATGACAACATATATGCCGTCAATTTTAACTCAGAGATCTGCATATTCCACGGTAGCAACCCTAACCCACAGAGAGTGGTCCCGACTGGGGATATCCGACCGAAGCAGATCTGTGTTACCAAGACCGGCATAATGATCACCAGTAACGGTGACATCACGCCTAGCACGGTCACTGTCTTTGACCGGGAAGGTCGCGTAGGCACTTCCATAGTAGCAACCCATAAACAAGAGTATGTGTATGCTACGGTAGACAGCCTCGATAGAGTTCTGGTGGCTAAGGTGGTGTATGGGTCAGATATGATGAGACTTACAAGGTACAAGCTGCTAGGAATCGAACTCGTTGAGGAGGTGAATTTCCAACATCTCAGAATGCCTGTACCGATACAAATTAATATTCTTTGGCCAACACCAAGTATGTTCTTGAGTTCTCTGTTCTACATTGTCAGTCTTACACCCACCATGGTGGCTGTAGCTACAGAGCATCATCTCTTTTTCATACACCTTATAGAGATGTAAGGAGTGGAGATTTTGGTGATACCATCCTAGGCCCTGTTTCATAAAACTTGTTATCAATTACAAGTTACAATACATGTTATAAACTACTGATATCCTTGCATCTTTGACTAAGAGCAAGGTTGCCTTAAAAAAAAAGTTGTATTTAATAAGAAGTTGTATGAAACCGACCCTGGATTAGGTTGCCTGAAATGAAATACCATAATATATTTCTACTTGTACGGCAGTAATCGGCTTGATCCATGAAGGTTCGTTCAGATATGAGGTCGTGAACTGCAGCAGTTTTTATTTGTATCTCACAATTTGTAAATTGAATGGCAACTGCGCACAACAAAGGCCTCACAATTGTCTCTGAGCTCTGTGTTATCCATAAGATGCATAAATGGGCAGCATATTGTGCTTGTTTCACCATAACAAATAATGTCCAGCGATGTTAAAGGCTATCCAACAAAATCGACAGTCTTTCAAAACAGTGTTTGGGATATGTAAATGAGCCTAATGTGTCATGAATACACGCTAACGGCCTACTAGTTAGTGATTTTTTGAATGAAAAGTTGTTTGACATAATTATCTGAATGGAATTTTGATTTAAATCAAGACCAATTACAGTAGTCTTTGTACATTTTTGTACCCAATCCAAATCCTAATACTATAACCTCTCTCTGTGAAGGAAAGTATGATTATTAACAATTATGATTTTCTGTTGCATTCTGGAAATCCTTTATATTTCCCTAATAAGCTTCCTGCCGAACTGCACACAACTTGTTCCAAAAGTCACCAAGATGGAGGCACACATTTAAGACAATAAGCAATAAAGTTATACAGATTGGACGACCCCCCCCCCCCCCCCCCCACTTTCTTTTGAATGGAAATGGAAATATACTTCAATCGTTTTTCGCGGAATAATCAAGCTATTGCTGACAAATGGACTTTTAGAAAGGTTGCAAAAGTTAAGATCATTAGGAAAGAGGGTAATTGGTGTAATCTGTAATATAATGTATAGTAACTGTACAGGTACATGTAATGTCACTTGATTTGAGAGTAGCTATACTGATTGAGCAAGAAGTGCTCATGAATATCTCGTTTCTTTTTAGGTGAAATATAGTTTCCCTTTCAAATTATGTTTTTAGTTCAGGTAAAGCAATGGTACCTCTTCAAATTCAAGAGCAATACTCTACCTTCTCAAGTCGAAATAAAAGTGCTTGAATTACTACATGTTTTAGGCGAAATCTTTAGTGGAATTGCTAAAATTTGCTATTTATGAAGCAGATGGGTTTATGAAAAGGAGTGTACATGTACTCCAAGTGAAATCTCGTTGATCAGTGTTGTATAACTGTAGTAGAATCTCGTTGTTCAGTGTTGTTAAACTGCAGTGGAATCTCGTTATTCAGTGTTGTTAAACTCTAGTGGAATCTTGTTATTCAGTGTTGTTAAACTCTAATGGAATCTCGTTGCTCAGTGTTGTTAAGCTGTAGTGGAATCTTGTTGCTCAGTGTTGTTAAACTGTGTAGTAGAATCTCGTTGCTCAGTGTTGTTAAACTCTAATGTAATCTCGTTGCTCAGTGTTGTTAAACTCTAATGTAATCTCGTTGTTCAGTGTTGTTAAACTCTAGTGGAATCTCGTTGCTCAGTGTTGTTAAACTCTAGTGGAATCTCGTTGCTCAGTGTTGTTAAACTCTAGTGGAATCTCGTTGCTCAGTGTTGTTAAACTCTAATGTAATCTCGTTGTTCAGTGTTGTTAAACTCTAGTGGAATCTCGTTGCTCAGTGTTGTTAAACTCTAGTGGAATCTCGTTGCTCAGTGTTGTTAAACTCTAATGTAATCTCGTTGCTCAGTGTTGTTAAACTCTAATGTAATCTCGTTATTCAGTGTTGTTAAACTCTAGTGGAATCTTGTTATTCAGTGTTGTTAAACTCTAGTGGAATCTCGTTGCTCAGTGTTGTTAAACTCTAATGTAATCTCGTTGCTCAGTGTTGTTAAACTCTAGTGGAATCTCGTTGCTCAGTGTTGTTAAACTCTAATGTAATCTCGTTGTTCAGTGTTGTTAAACTCTAGTGGAATCTCGTTGCTCAGTGTTGTTAAACTCTAGTGGAATCTCGTTGCTCAGTGTTGTTAAACTCTAGTGGAATCTCGTTGCTCAGTGTTGTTAAACTCTAATGTAATCTCGTTGTTCAGTGTTGTTAAACTCTTAGTTGGTTAAAGAGAAGGTTGAGTTCTGGGAAGAGGTGAAAAATAATTTGTGAGCATTACTCATTCTTATTAGGCAAGTGTGGAAGAACATCAGATAAGACATGTTCCCTGAAAAGCATGGCTCTTCGAATGCCTTCATATTCTAAATATGCATGTAACATCGTAAAAATCGGAGGGCCGGCTTTTTACGCCACGTGTTCGTGTAGTCCCATATACATCTTTCTGTGTAAAGTGTTTGTAACTTTACCAAGACTTGGCCAAATTTCTTATCATTTTGATGATTCCAGAACCTTGCAATACACACAAATTCTTATATGCTAGATGATCAACCTTTTCTGGTCGGTTCCACACCGTTTCTTTCACAATGCAATCGCATGACCAGAACTCAACTTCATCTTTAACTACAATTTACTTTTTTACAAAAGTAGGACAACGTCTACAAAAGGAGTTAATGAAGAGAGTTCATGTGTAAAGGCTTGGAGGTGGAGTTGAAATGAACATTGTAGTTTAATTTAAGCATGATTGTTGAGTTATTGATACTGACATAACAACAGTCAAGTATGGCTATTATGGTGACATCATTTATTTTCGGGGTGGTCAGTAATCCGTGATCCTACATGTATTTTGATGAGCGACATATCATACTACCTAACAAATTATCAATTATCACAACAACAGCATTTTCCCCTGGATTTTTAATTATTCAAAGCTTAAGTATTTTTTTAAAAACTATGAGTAAGCTGGTACAATTTGTGTAATCCTTTTGTTAACCCTTGCATATTTCAAAATTTCATTTATGAAAGGTAGTGTTTCTCACATTTCTTGGTAAATGATGCAGTCTGCTACAAATTACATCCGTATCAAGACATTAATGAAAATTATCGTGGTTTCGCAATTAAAACAATTAGTTTCTCTGTCATATTTGTTTCAATCAATTCGTTTTTGTTTCATTTGCATTGAGGCAGTCTGCTTGTTTTAATGTAGTTTGTCCAGCTCCATGTAGGGGTTTGTTGACCAAAAGTGGAAAATTCGGCTAGCCTTAGTGAGTGGATGAGTGACGGAATGAATGAATGAATGAAGGAATGAACTAGTTGATTAATTGAATGAATGAAAATATGAATGAAATTATTCCAAAGATGGGTGATAGAGTAGATAGACGAATGAATGAATGACCGAATGAATTCATGAGTGAACGAGTGACTGATTGAATGAGGGAACAAATGAATCAATCAATCATTCAGAGAACTATTCAAACGAAGATATGAACAAAAATCAATCAAATTAGTGATTTATATAAAGATTTAAATCGTGATCTAAATCACATATTTGGGGGAAAGCACCAAAATAAACACGACAATTTTCTCTACCTCATCTCCAAAGATGCGCCCCATTACGCAGGGTAAAATTTCTTATGACATACATGTAAATGAGAGAGAGAGATACACTTCCCATCCGCCAGGCCTGCGAATTAAGGGCGAAATTGACAAAAATAATAAGAACTAGACTTTAATTCGTCACTTAGACGAATTAGGTGATACGTATGATATTGGTTTACATAACGAAGAATGCATTACACGATATCATATTATTTTATAAAATGCTTCTCCCATTATGATCTATCCATATGTCAAGTTTAAATTGTGTCGATCCCTTGTTCATTATGGATCTAGGGAAGATTGGTTGAGACAATATATGACCATTGACTCTGTGCAGTAACCAGTTACACCTTTGACCCTAATTTACATCATGAAGAACGCATTTTGACGATTTTATCTTATTCAAAAGAAATGAAAATGTAATTGATAAATAAGAGCTTATGCCTGAATAATTAAAAGTAAATAGTGTATGACGTCACGATGTCCCAGCATAAATGAAAAGTCAAAATAAATGTGGGAATACATTAGCGATCATTTTGAGTTGTCGACGTGAGATTTGCTAGTTGCTTGAAAATAAAAGCTTTAAATATCGGATGGATATATACTGTCACTGAATAAGGAATGTGGATTAGACCAGAGTTGAATTAACAGGAAATAATGTAGGAAAGAGAAAGAATGAGAGGCAGGGAGTGTTGAATTTTTTTCAAATAATGCATGGAACTGTAGATAGCTGAAGATATTCGGAAAGGAAAGGAGCTTAGCAATCATCGAGGCCATGATGGTTTAAAAAATAAAAAAAAAAAAAAAAAAAATGATTTTGACCCATCGTCTTTGACCACAAATTCCTTCATGATCCCGTCGTCAAGAAAGAAATATGTTGTATTTGGAACTTAGATCGTAGACTCAGCTACTACATAATTATTATAATTTAGGAGAGAATCGAAAAAACATAAACGATATACGGTTGAAAGTGCATTGTCGTTGTTTACGAAATCAATTAAAATCGATTGAAATTAAATCTTTTGATTTCAACGAGCAATATGATGATGTCGTAAAATCCGATTAAATATTTTAATTTCAACGAGCAATATAATGATGTCGGAAAATCAGATTATTATTTTTTATTTCAACGAGCAATATGATGATGTCGGAACATCAGATTAGCCAAGAAGATGTAGAAAATCATACCTGCAACCCTTTCTCTATGCACATATAATAAAACAATTAGGGTATCCGAGCATTTTTCACGATTTCATATTACGTTATAAATGCTCCTCTCATTATAGACACTGCTAAAGTTTAAGTTTCACAAATAGGACTCACGTGACATAATTCATCATTTCAAGATTCATTTGAAAATTGTGACATGATCTCATCATCTGATCGAAAAACTAAAAGCACCGTTTTTATAGCCCATGGTCTCAGCTATAACATACCCAAATTTGAGAGAAAAAAGAGCACAAATAAAATAGATAGTGCTCAAAGATGAATGTCATGTAGATTCATGATGTGAACGAAATTCACCTTCCATAGACATAACACGCAAATGAAGAAAATTCTGACATGTGGCCTTTAATCGAAGTTTGTACTATGATGACGTCATTAAAATGAAAATAAATGTGTATTGATCTTGTGGACAATTGCCTCGACTACAATATATTACAATGTAGAAGAAAATTGATGAATATTGAGAAAAAATACACGTATTTTTCCATAAATATGATGACGTCATAACATGCATTTTTGTATTTCGACTTCCAAGGCCATTATGATGACGTTAAGATGTACTTAATGGCCAAATGAGACATGAAATCATATCTCCGACTCATACTCTATCTAAATATGGGAAAAAAATTGGCAGTCCTTATTCATCCCAATGGACTTTTTATAGGCATGTTTTGGACCATGTATGCTATGTATTGCAAAAATCGCGCGTACGGACGGTTATCTTGAACGGACGCTCATTCCGTTATTAATAGTGATAAAGAGCTGAACATGGTATCAAATTGTTCGGAAAAGTATGAGGAATATTCTGTCAAAAGTTTTTGCGGTGGAATTATTTTTCGTTCGGCCGTGATTGACGAAAACGTGCAAAAATGCGTGTTTTGCGCGATTTTTTATGAAATGCTTATAATAAATAGCCTGAAACGTATGCAAAAAAAAATTCAGACGATTTTGAGCAATTAAAAAATTTACGCGCGCATAAACGCGCGCACCTACGCGTACGCGCATTTTTGCGCGCATTTATTGACCGGAAATTGACCGGACAAATATTGACCTTGATCATGACAAATATGAATGAGAAATGGCTTTCTGTTATGAAGATATGATCATAAGTTGATTTTCACAAAATGGCGTCTGGATGACGTCACGATGATCTTGAGTCTTTGAAAAGTTACGCAGTTCTAAGTTAGCCTAAGATCTATCATCATTGAAAAATTCATGACAATGGCTTTATTCAGTCTTGAGATATCCTGCGAACAAATTCGAGGAAGAATAAATAAATAAAAATCTTGACGAAATCAATAGGTGATACGTAGACTTCGTTACGTATCACCTAATTATAATCAAAGAAACCGTCACAGAAGAAAGCTCTAAATAAACGATGGATTGTATCACATCGTTTTCCGGATATGGTCGTAAAACAGGAGAAAGCGTGTGTGTATGCGTGTGTGCGTGTGTGTGTGTGCGCGTGTGCGTGTTTGTGCATGTAGGCGGGTTTAATTTGGTTTAACATACGTGTGCCAATCAGACATGATCAATTGTGTCTCGGGACCGAAGTCTATGACAATTGCAGTCACAAAAATCATAATAGTCACGTTTATGAAACTGGTCACAACAAGGGGTTATTTAAGATGGGTTCAGCATAAAGCAAATCTTGGTTACGCAAAGAAATTCCCACCTAAAAAATGTTTTTAGGTACTCCCTCCAACGTAAAGAAAAGAAAAGTGAAGAAGAGGAGAATAGGCACCAGTGAAAACAATAACGGGGTAAAGTTGAGACAGAGTAACACCAGCCTGGGCATCCGCATACTCTCATACATCTATCAAAGCTGTTTGGCATAAATGTTTAAATTGTGGTGTATTAACAATCTGTCTATATCGAGTAAGTAAGAGTTGCTAGTTGTTTTCATCGAAATCACACCTATAAACAAGAATTAACTTTTGATCTGCAAACCAGTGTAGCTCTTTATCCATAAATATATAAAAAAGAACCCCCCCCCCCCCCCCCCCTCTCTCTCTCTTTTTTTTCTCCCTCTCGCTGTCTTTCTAAAATGCTCGTTTTGTCTGCCACTGAATAAGCTCCCCTATACAATATATACAGTACTCTCCTACTAGTATATGATTTGCATCACAAATAGTTTTTTTTCCAATAAATATGTATTCAAATACTATGATGACATTGTATAATGGTGACTCTGCAAAACATTTCACGTGGAAGGTTTTCGTTTCCGGGTGCGCGCACTCTATACCACCTTTCTGTACATATACTTTCCCCTTCGCCTTTCACTAGTGACTCGGATTATGGGTAATAACATTTTTCTGCACACGAAATATGTATTACGTTTCATTTCCGGGGAAATTGTGTTCAGAGCACTGCGTGTTTCGACATAGTGCCAATGACAAGATTCGCCATTTAATGAACACCAACCTACCTGTTTCTGATCGTGCAAAATAATCAACGACATCTTTTTTCTCATGACACGTTCAAGAACAAGCCTTTAGAGTGAGTTTTTATCTGTAACTTTGTTTGAAATCGGAACAAGATTATTGTGAATCCTTGGTAGCTAGTTGGGATGCATTCAGTTAACACAATCAACACTGCTGATGAGGGGAAAGACTGAAGACCTCGCGCGTTTCGTTGTTTGTTTCGGACATAAGGCAAACGGTAAGCTTCCACTTGAAAATTCTCATGAGAATATCAAGCATAACGATAACTTATTTTTTAACAAATGAGTAGGATAACGGACAAAGACAACATTTCTAAGTGTAAATCGTAATTCAAATGTGTTGTGAATTTGAAATAACATTGCAATATTAAAGATGTTCAAGAAATTAGATTATATGGTTCGATATATGTGAAAGATTTCCATACAAATGTTCACTTGCCAAAATTCATTTAAGCTGGTACCATGGCAAATTGTGTATCTAACTCTAACAAGACAACCCAACGAGCTCTCCGATTCTAGTAGTATGTCAATATGATTAAAATAACGTCAAACATTGCTTTCTATAAAACGAAAATCACGTTTGGGGCAAAATGTGGCAATATTTGCTGCCCAGACCCCCTACCTTTGAGTCTAAGTATTGTTATACCACATTCGCTTCCGATTTGATCTTTTGATAGCAAATTATGATGAATGGAATAGAGATTACTGATATGGGCTGTTCATATCTCATCAAAGGTGTCAAGCCAAAGCGGACAATGGTATCATGTCTGTTACGCTACCTCTAAAGCTCTGACAAGTGCGTAGTATACTACTTTCAAAGTGTGAATATCATGTTTTCGAGTGTGAATATCAGCTTCAGTTAACACTTGAACCAGATTCATCGAACATTGTGACACCATCAGTGGCGTACGCAGGAGTTTTTTTAAGGGGAGGGTTTTACAATTTGAAAATCGCGCCGACCGATATTTCGCTCAATGGAAGGGGGGGGGGGGGCCTTTGGCACACACACACACACACAATTTTTATTTTTTATTTTTTTAACTTAAACAATTTTGAGGGGGAGTTAACCCACAATCCCCCCAATCCCCCCCCCCCCCCCCCCCCCCCACTGCGTACGCGCCTGGACACTATCATCGGAAGTATATTGGGTTCAAGCCAACAAGAGCTGGTACTCAACTTTGCCCATAGGACGGGTACGAATGTTGCTTAACATGAGTCATATCCGTAAATACTAAGACCACATTCTCACTCACTTCCTGGACCCTGTTTCATAAGACTTGATATCAATAACAAGTTACAAGCTACCGTTATAAGCTACTGAAATCAAGGCGTATGATTGGCTAAGAGCAAATTTATCATAGAAATTAATCATTTGTTATAGATAAAAAGTTTTATGAAACGGGGCCCTGGACCGATGTACGCTAGATCGAATAAAATATTTTTTTCGTAAAAGGCAATGAACATGTTTAAAAGTCAGTAAAAAGTTATATCATGTATCTTTTTAAAGTTTCATTATTAACAACAGTAATAAAGCAAAAGGACGTAATGGCGAATTGTGTTAAGAATATTTCGTAGGTGAATAAAATACAATCTTAGTGGTAAAATAGGTCTCCAATCTCGAAACTTAACTGTTTTAGAGATAGGAGGAGGTATCTCACATACCTTTTCAAAAAAGCATTTGTTGCATTCACGGGAAAGTGAGTATCTCAAGATACGTTTCAATTTGTCAAAACAATGTTTGGTAGCAATTAAGCAAATAAGGCGTATCTTGAAGAATCCCGTACCCACGCCCTATTTACCGAATTTCGGCCGGGAATTTTTTGACAAATTGATACGCCCTTTTGCCTGACCGACAATGCTCCGTGAAACTGAACAAAATGTGTTGATTTTCAATTGTTTTGTTGTTCATGGAATATCGTGATAAACCATAGTCTTGTTCAGACGGGGTTTTGCTAGTCGGCGTAAGTTAATCCCTGCAGCAGTAAATACCTCATGCATATTTCACTTACACCATTAGTTGTCTACACGCTTTTACTCGGACCAACTTGCCACGATTAAGTTAACACGACCTTCCACCGATCGACCAGCGTAACTTACGTAGAGCCATCTATACACACAGTTTGGCCAACCCGGTTCGAGTTGGACACAATATGGCGACTACTGCTTTGTTGGGCAAGCACAAAACAAAAAAAATATACGCCATGCTGTGACCCAGTGAAACCAAGTTGGCTAAACTCTGTGTATAGATGACTCGTGAAAGGTCACACATACTCCCGGGTGAAAGTGAGACTATGATTATATTATATTTCATGTCAAGCTACAATTTGCAGCAGGTGCTCTAGTACTATAGATAGTGACAAATTCATCGATGAAAATCCAAGATAATTTTTTTTGTTCCCTACATGTAGTCTGTATAATTATCAAAGTAACTTTCCACTGGTAACATGGAGTTACTTAAATCACCAATACAGATTGCCAGTTCAATAAGAGTTTTCACAAATTGAAACTGTTAAAAGTATACCATGATGTGCAACTGTAATTGATCAATCTTAATGCTATAATAATACATGTATAATTTCATACAGGAATTATGAAACATAAACAAAAATAGTCTGACATTCATTGGGAATAACTGTTTCATGGACAACATTACCCTTTATACAAAATAATCAACGAGTTTATCAATTAATGTAAAAGCTGTAACGATGATTTATAAAATTCAAAAATATTTCCGATGAGAATACATCGGTTGTGTATTTAGATAAATCTTTTTCTCCGATGAAATCGTAATAATAGAGAGGGGGGCTTCTGTCTGTTAACAAACAAACACACATTTGGTTAAATGTAACGGTAAAAGTGCACAAGGTGTAAGTAAAGGGCCTTGTTACACAAAGCTTAGCAAAATTTGACTATATGATTGATTGATGGATTGTGATGGACCGTGATATACCTTGACCCATATTTGTTCAGGTTATTTTTTATCATTTATTTGATTTGTATACAGTTGAATAGCATACACATATTTTCGTCGAAATTACAAAACACAGGAAAAGCTTACATGAGCAAAGCAAATTCAGGTATCGTTTGTTGATACATGAACTTCGCGAGTGGGAGAGAACCTATTGCAGCAATCGGCTGAATTAAGTTATTCTTACGAAAGTCAGTATGCAAGAATTAAAGTTTGGTTGTTTAACTTTTAGCATATTGGCTACCCGGGCGTCAATTCCAAAATATCGATCAATTAATAATAATAATAATATCGAATATTTAGGAGCGCTAAAAACAATAAGTACCATAGCGCTTACAAATACAAATATATGTAAAGAGGACAAGAAAGTACAGTACAGGAAGTATATCACATAGATCATTGGGGGAAAAGGTGAGTTTTGAGGGATCTTTTGAAGGTGGCAAGACAGGTAATTTCCCTTATGGAAAGAGGGATGCTGTTCCATGTTTTTGATGCAGCTACTGCAAAGCGTTTTTCAGCTGCTGCGAGTCTAGATTTGGGAATGTTAAGTTTACATGTGTCGGTTGCTGAACGAAGATTACGAGTTGGTGTATATATTTGGAGGGTGTCATTAAGATATTCAGGTGCCAGATGATTGAGTATTTTAAAAGCATACAGACAGAATTTAAACAGAACACGTTGGTGGAGAGGTAACCAGTGGAGCTCCTTAAGTAAAGGTGAAGTATGAGTTCTTGATCCAAGGCCAAAGATTAATCTAGCGGCACGATTCTGGACAGTTTCAAGTTTCCTTCTATCTTTAGCAGATAAAACAGTATAAAGACTATTGCAGTAATCCAATCTAGAAAGAATAAGAGCTCGGACAGCATGGTGACATGTCTTTAAATCAATAAATCTGCGAATCATCCATAAATTGTGTTACGGTGGCCAAAACGCCAAAATCACTATTAAAGGCACCGTTTAACTATATTAAATCTGAAGTGCGTGGCTCTACGCGTTGTCAGTGTCTGTGATATGGTGTAATATTGAAGCCCTATACAAATTGCGCTTCAAAATGATCATGAAATGCCTTAAAAAAGTAGAAATCTTTGAGTGACTGGTTTTACCATACTCAATTTGGTCATATTATAAAAGCCGTTAGGAAAATGAATTTTTAAAATTCATTTTTTAAACCATAAATATCTTGATAATCAGACAGACGATCAGCTAGTAAAAGTGATGGGGTTCCTAAAGGCTTATTATTATCATTGCATCATGAGCTTAATCTAGAATTTTGTCTCATAATCTGAGACAAAGATAACCGATCCCTTTAAATACTCTTCAATTCCAGTATGAGGTTAATACGTTTCCTTAAAATGAATTATCTCCTTGCAAACGATCAAGAAAAATGTTAAATAATACGAAGGGCATATTTTCTCCCTGATGCAATAATTCTGTGAAGCTTTGATAAAACATACAATTAAGTAATTTTGTCCCCTTCCTGCCCCAAAAAATGGACTACGCCTCTCAAAAATATCGATATGTGGCAATCCGTCAAGCTTATATTTAGGCATTGAGATCGATGCACTAATTTGTAAGTCTGTATTTTATATTATCTGGTTTTCACAGATGATTCAATGAAAAGCTTTGTGAAGCTTTGATACAATTAAGTAATTTTGTCCCCTTCCTGCCAAAAAAAAAAATGGACTACGCCTCTCAAAAATATCGATATGTGGCCATCCGTCAAGCTTATATTGAGGCATTGAGATCGATGCACTAATTTGTAAGTCTGTATTTTATATTATCTGGTTTTCACAGATGATTCAATGAAAAGCTTTGTGAAGCTTTGATATAACATACAATTAAGTAATTTTGTCCCTTTCCTGCCAAAAAAAAATGGACTACGCCTCTCAGAAATATCGATATGTGGCCATCCGTCAAGCTTATATTTAGGCATTGAGATCGATGCACTAAGTTGTAAGTCTGTATTTTATATTATCTGGTTTTCACAGATGATTCAATGAAAAGCTTTGTGAAGCTTTGATACAATTAAGTAATTTTGTCCCCTTCCTGCCAAAAAAAAAATGGACTACGCCTCTCAACAATATCGATATGTAGGCATCCGCCAAGCTTATATTTAAGCATTGAGATAGATGCACTAATTCGTAAGTCTGTATTTTATATTATCTGGTTTTTACAGATGATACAATGGAAATCTTACCACATTAGTTAAAAGTGCCTTTTTTTCGGCTAGATCGCAAAGGAATCATAACCTGGAACGTTGGATATTCAGGCAAAAGGTGTGCCTCCAAAATGTGCCCCATACACCTGAAATCTTTTGCTGATAAATTGTCTAGTTGCACCAATCGTAGTCCAAAGCTTTGGCGTCTATACGGTAATAATTGAACTATTAAACAAAGTTGTGTACAATATGAGGAATCATGGATTGAATACCATATTTCCTTTAAGAAAACAACATATCTCTGCAAACTTTGTTTACCCCATCATAGGACTATATGGATTATGAATTTATTTCTCCTATTTTTCTTCTTATACGCTCATCGGTAATAATCTCCCATGCAGTACCTCCTATGAAAACCACTAATTACGAGGACATTTGGACTGTGAAACAATGCCGTGTTATAATTATGAGGGTGAAAACCAACAGTGTAAGACTTTAATGAGCGGGGGCTAGCATAATTACTTTGTCATATCAGGGTGCTGTTTCGTAGAACTTTCTATAGATAAGAAATGCTGCATTTGTATGGCAAATTTGCTCTCTAACAATAAAATGCCTGTAACAGCTGGATTAATTGTAACTTGTTTTTGATAACAAGTTTGAAACAGGTCCATGGTAACTTTTTTTATAATTTAACAAGTTTCCACTATATATAAAGAGTGTTCTGACAAAGGTATTTTTCGATTTGTCCCCTGTGCAGTATGATCGCGACAGCAGACCGCAATGGCTACCAGGTCGAAAGAAGAAAAACTCGAGTGTTTGAACTGTCCAATGTGTCTTGATATCTTACGGAACGCTACCTTCCTTAGCTGTGGCCATTCCTTCTGCAGGGGTTGTTTAGAAGCATATGGCAAGCAGCTGAAGGATTTGAATCACATTGTCTGCCCAGTCTGCAGGAAGTTGACCAAACTGGATCAAGAACGGGTCGCAGGATTGACACCAAACTTCTTGGCCAAAGGTCTAGAAGATCTCCTCAAAGTGGACGTCATCGCACAAAGTCAGGAAGACGATCTTTCATCAAAATTCTGTCCATTGCATAGTAATGTCCATAAAGACATTTACTGCCAGCCCTGTGGTGAGTTCATCTGTCTTACATGCTTTTTCGACAGCCATCAAGGTCACAAAATTAAGAAGCAGGAGGAGTTAGAAAAGGAGTTGAAGACCAAAAGAGATGCTCTTCTTAAGAAGAGCACGACGAGGAAGGCCCACTTTGAACAGTGTCTGAGCAAGGCTGCCCTACAAAGAGATGTCATGAATGCACATCTGAGTGTTTTGGAGAGGGAAGTCAGAGATGCCTTTGCCATCAAGGTTGTAGCTCTCCAGCAAAATGAGGAAGAATTGCTAGAGAAGATAGAAGGCATCAGGAAAGACTTGGACAAGCAGTTGGAAGGCTGTATTTATCGCTGCACAGAAGTCATTGGTAAGATCAGTAGTTCTGTCAAACTCTTAACCCATCATGCAAGTAAGCCTTTAGATCATGATATGATTAAAGCGGACCATCTGACATGTGCTGATCTAGAGGATTCACTAAAGGGGACCACTGACGAATATTTTACACCACTTGTGGAAGAGATAAAAAGGAATGTACAGTTTTGTCCGGCTGGGGATGAGCTTCTTGCCCTAGGTTGTATAGATGTTGGCGACAACGACATAGAGAGTAATAGTAGTGAAAATACGACAGGACATACTGGGGTTTCTGAAGAAGCGGGAGTGCCACCAGCTAGCAGTCTAGGGACCGGGAATGCCATGCAACATGTAAATACTACTGGTAGTAGGCGTAGAAAAAACAGGGGAAGAGGAAAGCAGCAAGCTGGCAGTGAAGCCATATTGAATAATTCAATGAGTATTGTAAAAACAATGGCTTTCCCTTTGGATAAAGGACGCTTGTTCGGGCTCGCAGCTCTGTCGAAGGATGCAGTTGTTTTAGGATACGCCATAAATCGGAAAGGTTGCGACCGCTTTACTCTGTCAGGAGATGAGAGTCCATTCCTTGGGAGTGAGGTGGGTGACGTCTATGATGTTGCTTTCCTTTCAGGTGGCAGTACAGTTATATCAAATCTTAGAGGTGAATTGTTTGTATACAACACCGTCAGCGGAAGAGTTATGAGTTACGCTTGTAAGCCATATGGAGGATATTCCCGGGTGTGTACCGATCAGCATGACAACATCTACGCCGTAAATATAAAGCCAGAGATCTGCATCTTTCACGGTAGCAACCCTAATCCACAGAGAGTGGTCCCCACTGGGGATATCCGACCGAAGCAGATCTGTGTTACCAAGACCGGCATAATGATCACCAGTAACGGTGACATTACGCCTAGCACGGTCACTGTCTTTGACCGGGAAGGTCGCGTAGGCACTTCCATCGTAGCAACCCATAAACAAGAGTATGTGTATGCTACGGTAGACAGCCTCGATAGAGTTCTGGTGGCTAAGGTGGTGTATGGGTCAGATATGATGAGACTAACAAGGTACAAGCTGCTAGGAATCGAACTCGTTGAGGAGGTGAATTTCCAACATCTCAGAATGCCTGTACCGATACAAATTAATATGCTTTGGCCAACACCAAGTATGTTCTTGAGTTCTCTGTTCTACATTGTCAGTCTTACACCCACCATGGTGGCTGTAGCTACAGAGCACCATCTCTTTTTCATACACCTTATAGAGATGTAACGAGTAGAGAGTTTGGTGATACCACCCTAGGCCCTGTTTCATAAAACTTGTTATCAATTACAAGTTACAATACAAATTATAAACTACTGATGTCCTTGCATCATTGGCTAAGAGCAAGGTTGCCTTTAAAAGAAAAACATTTGTATTTAATAAGAAGTTGTATGAAACCGAGCCTGGGCTTGTTTGCCTGAAATAGAATAATGTATTTCGACAATATTCGGCTTTATTCATGAAGGTACGTTAAGATATAACATGGTGAACTGCATTTTTTTTTAAATTTAACAGTGTGTAAATTGAATGCGCTCAACAATATTCTCTGAGCTCTGTGTTATTTATAAGATACAGAAATGGATGGCATATTGCACTTATGTCATCATAACATCTAATGTGCCAGCGATGTAAATGGCAGTCCAAAAGAGTCAACATTTTTTTCTTAATGGTGTTTGGGAAGTGTAAATGGCCTACTGTGACATAAAAACATGCAAAAGGCTTACTAGTTAGTGATGTTGGTGAATGAAAAGTTGTTTGACATGATTATCTGAATGGAAGTTTGATTAAAATCAATACTAATTACGTTAGTTCTTGTAAATTTCTTTACCAAATCGATGAGCTGGTATCTAAAATTAATTTATATGAAAAAAACTGTTGAATGAAGGTATTAAGACTAGACCCATATAATGTTTATAGATATTTGGATATTAAGTAATTTTTTTCATCGAGGCTCTTAACGAATGAAGAGTTACAGAATGTTAAATATTGTCAGGTAAAGCATTCCAAATATCCGAACCATGGTGTCTTATCGAAATACAGACTATAATATTTTGGATTAGTTAAATGGAGGTCGAATGAACTTCGTGTAGGATAAGGATATACATATATTACTATTGGACACACGAATATTTGAAATTATATTAAATGGTATAATATTTTACAATACCTTGGGAAAGAGATGAATTAAAGATATGTGATAATGGGTAAGCTATTAAGGGAATTATTTGTTTTCATAAATAAACATTATACATTATATTGTGAAAGAAATGTTGTAGAATCGATCAAAAAAGGTTGATCATCCAGCTTATAAGTATTGATATGTGCTGCAAGGTTCTGGAATCACCAAAATAATAAGAAATTAGCCCCTGTCTTGGTAAAGTTACTAGCACTGTACATAGAAAGTCGTATATGGGACTACACGAACGAATGGAAGCTATACTTTTGATTTCTGCTTCAAGATGGTAGGAGGTAGATTTATTTGTTTGTGTAACTATGAATCCGAGTTATTAAGTTTCAAAGTACCTAAGTTCTATTTAGAAATGATCAACGAATGGGAAAAGTTAGAAGGTTCTTGGAATGTTAAAGAAAAGAATGATCTAATTATTTTTAACAAGAAAAAAAATCCTTATTGAAAAAGAAAATGATTTTTAATGAGGAATTTTTTACTCGCAATAATATTTCAGTTCAAGATATTTTTACTGAAAATAGCGTGCGGTCAATATCTCATTTTCAACATTTGGGGTTAAAAGGAAACAAAATTCTTGATGTATGGAATATAGGAGAAGCTATTTTGAGAAGCGGCAAAAAGGATAACTGGAGTTTAGTGGATGTAAAAGAGTATGATATTTGAATGCAGTTTACAGTACTTTGAAGCTCATCATGGATTTATTATCGAGGAAGGTTCATGAATATTTTATAAAGAAGTTACACAATTTATTTGTTTTTGAAGATTCATGATG
This sequence comes from Strongylocentrotus droebachiensis, assembly GCA_035222895.1. Classification (NCBI taxonomy): domain Eukaryota; kingdom Metazoa; phylum Echinodermata; class Echinoidea; order Camarodonta; family Strongylocentrotidae; genus Strongylocentrotus; species Strongylocentrotus droebachiensis. The sequence continues at coordinate 9,534 of JAVYIG010016409.1, read as the reverse complement.
GACGGGGATTTTCAGCTTTTTCAAATGAGCCTGTAGGGAGATATTTAGTAATTAACAGACTTAAAGAGAAGTTCAGTATAAACTGTTTCATAGAGCAATGTATACTACAGAACACTTATTCAGATTCGGCTTTGTTCAATATAACTTGTGCTCTTTTTGTAAGCAAACTTGTTCTGGAAGTGTTTACATGTTCACATGATATGGCAGAATTTAATAGCTAAGTTTGAGCTTTAATAGGGAATTAGGGTCTGTCGAATAAGTAAATATTTTGTCATGTATATTTCTTTTTTAGTTTTGTTTGTATAATAATATGTAAATATCTTGACTACTGTTCGGCGAACTGTGCCTCCACAAGGCCATTTGGCCTTATTTTTTAGTTCCCTATTTTCATTTTCTAATATATTGCAAATGCTTATCATGGTATAAACCTTTGTATTGTTTTTATTGAAAATGGAAATGAATAAATTGAATTTGAAATTTGAAATTGAATTCGTTTAAGGTAGTCCGGTAATTCCCCACGATTAAAGATATTTAAGACAATTATTGTTGCAATGAAATATTGGATATATACCGTAGATGCAGGGGAAGGTCCGTAATATTATTTTTGGGTAAGCTTCAAACAGAACTGTTGGAATTGAGGGAAGAAGAAAAGAAAATTACAAGGAGGGCAGATAACTTAGCCTTACATTCACAGAAGTATGAACTAGTGAAGTTTTCATGAGCTTTGAACACTGGGCTATTGTAGCCTCGTTTAAACGATTTGTTAATAAAAATAGATTATTTCAATTTTTCTGTTTCTCCAACTTGGGGTATTCTGAGGAGGCTATGAATAGTGAGTGGTATATGTGTGGAAGTGTGGTCGAGTGATGTGTGTGTCTGTGTGTGTGTGTCGCATGGTGTGTGTGTGTGTGGGGGGTAGTGGTGTGTTTGGGTGGATGGGGATATTTGTTTTATGTTAAAACTGATTTAATTTTGTTTTCATCAATCGTACAATCTATGTAATAAAAACGTTTTTGAATTTATGTAAAGATGTAAAACAACTGTTTTTATTTCTAAGGTTTGATTTGTATATTGTTTGGAATCAATACCCCAAAATGGAAAAAAGGTGTGCCTGTATGTCGTTGTGTGTTTTTAAATTGTAATTGGAAGGTAAAAACGACATTCCGTTAATCCTAGAAGAAATGTTTTCTTACATAGCGCCATCTACTGTTGCGTAAGTGTATAATTATGAACTGAAAGTTGACGGTGGTTTTGAGGGTAAGAATATATTTGTTCTTTATCTGGATCTTAATCATATTTTATTTCATGTACTCATTCATCCATTCATTCATTTACTCACTTATTGCTTCGTATGATTGTGTCTCTGTTACTTTCCCCAGAACGCTTTTGACAGAAAGCTAAATCCATTTAATTGTTTCTGAAAACTTTTGCAACTGTCTACAAAATGAAGAAAACAAAGAAATTTCTTGCAAATAGGGCTTTAGGAACTATTCTCTCCCAGACCAGTTTAAACATCTCGCATATCGCTTCCTCAAGTCTTCTTCCTATCTAAATTTAAATAAACAATCAGAATGAAATGTCATGCAAGCAATATGATAAAAATCAAATAACCTGGGCAAAGGCATGGGGAAATCAAGTTTTGGGGGATAAAAAGGGAAATTAATGGGATTAAACTATATAAAACAATTGACAAATAGTGAGGACATGACGTCACAAACTGATAACCAAATTGGCAATTTATGTAGTGATTTCCATTGTTTTTTAGTTGTACATACTTTTTAAAAAATTCATAACTTTCTTATTAGTTATCCGATTTTGCTCAAACTTTTTTTGATTGGTTTATCTGATTTTTGGGTTTTTATTAAAGGCAAGTTATTTTTAGGGTGGCTTGTACTTTAAGCATAATTTCGACGACATAATGGAAGGTGCTCGGTTTTTCCGAAGGTTTGTTTTTCCGAAGTTTCGTAATTTCTTAACACATATTTCCGCATGATAGGGAGATCATACATGTGATTAGGAAAATTATATAGGGTTCATAACACAAAGCATGACATGTTTTTTTTTCGAATGTTCGTTTATCCGAACATTAATTTGTACACGGAGTTTAGGAAGTGAAATAGGATTTTTCATTATTTTTAAGGTTCGTGATTCCGAAATTGTAATAGGGCTCAAAAATCCGAATCTGAAAAAGGAGATTCCTTATTCCGAATAATGAGATAAGGCTCTGTATGTTCTTTTTGGAATCATAAATCCCTTCTTTTTTTTTTGGAGTTATTGACCCTATTTCCTATTCCGAGTTATGAACCCCATTTAATTTTTCGAAATAACAGACCTTCGGAATAACAATTCTTCGACATTATGAAGATTCGGGAAAACAAAATGTAACCATTCGATACTGTATTGGTGTCGCTGTAAACCTGTCAAAGACACTATACTATATGTAGCATAGATTTGTATCGATATAAAAACTGAAATCATTACTTTATTCGAATGCAAGAGGGCGTCCTTGCGTTTTCCGCCGCGCGCTGCAATCAATCAAAATCCCGGGACCATTGTAGCCGATGTAACAAAGATGTTATTTTTCACTTGAGACTTTGGAGTTCTCCGCAAATGGATGAAAACTGTGGCCTGGGCAGGGGCGGATCTAGCTTTTTGCTAAGGGGGGGGGGGGGTTTGACCAAAATAATGACGATGCGGAGTATCGTCCACGAGCCGCGAAGCGGCGAGCCGATTTTTTTTGGGGGTGTTTATTTGAACCCCGTAAGTAATGTTTTCCTGGCATCTATTAACACAATGGAGACCATAAAAAGCAGTGCATGATAACGTCTTTTTAAATCAGGTAACAGTTAAATACACAGTTATATCCAGAGTTATCATGTGTTTGGTTAAGTTACCAGATGAGTTGAATATCTTCTCACAATATTTGCACTTGAAAGGGTTTCTCTCCAGCGTGCGTTCTTTTTTCTTTCCTTTTTTCTCTTTTTTTTTCTTTTTTTTTTCCTTTTTTTTTTTGGGGGGGGGGGCCGCCCAAGGGGGGGGGGGGTTTAAACCCCCTAAACCCCCCCCCCCCGTAGATCCGCGCCTGCTGGGTGTGAGAGTCTCAATGAGAGCAACCAATCAATCGGATTTATAATCAGGAGTAGCAGTTATTTTCGACTTATCACAGGTCAGTACTTCATATTATTAATAGAAATGTTATCAATCACATAATTAACATCACTGTAAAGTTGTTTTAAAAAACACCTTCTTTTAGAACACGTACATGTATTATGAAACTAAATAGACTTAAGTGTTTAGTTGACAAAAGTTAATAACAGTTTGGTCTTCAACTAGTTCGTCTGCTACCCGATTGATTTATTTCCATACAGTCTACACCCAGCCAATCTACTTTGGTCCAATAATCATTTCGTCTACTTATCATTTGGTCTAATGACCATTTAGGTTCATAGTCATTTGGCAAAATTTCTATGTTGTCTAATCTCGAATAGGTCTACTACCGATTCTGGCAATCACTTATTTGTTCTAATTTCCAGTCGGTTAAATGCCCAACGTGTCTAATGCCCATTTCGTCTACTATCCATAAGGTCTAAGAGTTCTTTGAGGATTATTATTATTTCAGTATGATTAACTGATTATGCGATCAATGTGGATAGTGTAGACGGGCTGGGTGTAGACCATATGGGAATAGACTAGTTGGGTAGTAGACGAAATGGTAGTAGACCAAACGGCAATTCACCAACATATGTAGTGTCGCAGCGTGGGCTCAGTCATTGGTACTCCCCTGAACATATATGCATGATAAAATGGGCGACGAGCGACAACATTTTAAAACTCACTGCAATCAATCTGTATAAAGTGTAATCGAGCATGATAAAAAGTGTTCATCTGTACCATTTTGATAAAGCTGTCGTTTTATAATTAGCCATTTTAATACTTAGTTCTACAGTGAACGTCTCTATGCGCTTCCAAAGGGCTTTGGTTATTATTGTCCTGGCATTATTTCGATCTTGACAGCAATTTTATTAGCTTAGAAATATGATTTTAAGGAACAACACTAAGCGGTAACCATTTACCTGGGTACATCATGTCGAACGTAGATTAGTGTTTTGTCAAAAGATGTTCCACGTCGTAGGGATCCACAGTCTTGTGACTTATCCACTTTAAGTATTACTCTTATTATTACTCTTAGCAGTATAGTAGTAGTAGATGTAGTTGTAGGAATGGTATTAGTATGCTAATAACGGTGATGATGAGGACTATTTGTTATTACTATTGTAAATATCATTACAATTATTATTATTATTATTATTATGATTATAATTATTATTATAATTATTATCATTATTATTGTTAATATTATTATTATTAGTAGTAGCTGTAGTTGTAGTAGTAGTGGTGGCATCCTATGTTGTATTCAGCTATGTACTGACTGGAAGAAAGGACGGGCGAATATTAAAAAAGAGTCTTGTTTAGAAAAGAAGAAATATGTAAATAAAATTATAGAGATACCATTACAGAATAGAAAGATAGAGAATTATAATGGAGAAAAGAGATGACAAAGACATTATGTATATATGTGTATATATATAAAGAGAGAGAGAGAGAGAGAAGCAGTTTATAGAAGCAGACTAAGGGGTGAGAGATATTAGAGCCTAATATTAAGACACTTAGAAAAGAGGGGAAAAAGAAGAGAGACAGAAAGAAAGGGAGAGACAGATAGAGAGAGAGACAAAGACAGAGATCAGGGAAGAAAGTAACGAATGAAAATCATGATAAGAGAAGAGATTTTTGTCTTCATTTGATCGATTTCATGTATTATAACCGCAAACGGATTAGCGTACGACTAACACGACAATTTTTTCACACTTCAATTTACTATATTTGCCCATGCATAGTCAGCAAAGCCCTGGTACAGTGCTGTATGGAATCACGTATGTGATAACCTTTTGTGTGCCTTATAATATATGCCACCGTAATGACTGTATGATAGATTACACCAGCCATCTATACAAATCTTAAATAGAGATGTACGAGTTGTCTACACAACTCGTGATATCTCTATTTAACATAGCTAATAAAAAAAATATCCTTAGTATGCGGCCTACTAAATAAAAACACGTATGAGGGTTCAACCCTCCCCCCCCCCCCCCTCATTTCTCATTTGGACACCCGAATATATATTGATCTGTCGGTAATTAATTATTAACAAACGACAAAGTACGGTATATTAGTTGTTTATATTTTTGCAATCAGTAAAGGTCCATGAACTAGGTTCAAGGTACATTTGTATGTCTTTGATACCAACATAGACATGGCGGGATAAGCGTTCATGCTGTTTTGTATTCGTTAAATCCTTATATAAATTGCCTAACCGATTTGTGCATGATTTTGTTGATAGTTGGATTAATTTTCCTCTCTTTTTACTCCCTTTCACACAAATTAGAAACGAAATAATTAAAGAAAACATGTTAAAACCATGTTAAAAAAGGGGGGAAAAGGAAGAAAAAGGTGGAAACAAAAATTATAAGAAAGTATCGTATGTTCATAGCCTTTAGTCGGTTTATTGTGTTCTAAATGATACTATACTACTACTATTACTACTACATTTACCACCATCACCACTTCTACAACTACTACCACCATCACCACAACTACTACTACTAGTACCACTACTACTACTACCACCATCACCACCACTACTACCACTACTACTACTACTACTACTACTACTACTACTACTACTACTACTACTACTACTAATACCACCATCACCACCAATACTACTACTACTACTACTACCACTATCACCACCACCACTACTACTACTACTACCACCATCACCCCCACTCTACCACCATCACCACCACAACTACTACTACTACTACCATCACCAACATCACCCCCACTTCTACTACTAATACTACTTCTACCATCACCACCAATAATACTACTACTACTACTACTACCACTATCACCACCACTACTACTACTACTACTACCATCACCCCCACTACTAATACTACTACCCCCATCACCTCCACAACTACTTCTACTACCACCGTCACCATTACTACTACTACTACTACTACTACTACTACTACTACTACTACTACTACTACTACTACTAATACCACCATCACCACCAATACTACTACTACTACTACTACCACTATCACCACCACCACTACTACTACTACTACCACCATCACCCCCACTCTACCACCATCACCACCACAACTACTACTACTACTACCATCACCAACATCACCCCCACTTCTACTACTAATACTACTTCTACCATCACCACCAATAATACTACTACTACTAGTACTACCACTATCACCACCACTACTACTACTACTACTACCATCACCCCCACTACTAATACTACTACCACCATCACCTCCACAACTACTTCTACTACCACCGTCACCACTACTACTACTACTACTACTACTACTACCACCACTATCACCACCACTACTACTACTACTACTACTACTACTACTACTACTACCACAATCTCCCCCACTACTAATACTACTACTACTACCACCATCACCTCCACAACTACTTCTACTACCACCATCACCACCACTATTACTACTACTACTACTACTACTACTACTACTACTCCGTCCTCGGGGGGTAATTCTCCGGGGGGAATTTTCCGGGGGGAATTGTCCTTGGGGGGGGGGGGGGGGTAATTGTCCTCGGGGGGGGGGGGGTAATTTTTCGGGCGTAATTTTCCGGGGGGTAATTGTTCTTGGGGGAGAGTTTTCCGGGGGTTAATTTTCTGGGGGTGATTGCCCAGGGGGTACTTGTCCTGATACGACATTTTCTGGTGACACCAATCAAAGTCAAAAGCCTTGACGTCCATTTTGTAGTACCTGAACTAAATACATTTGTGTAGAATATGAGAAGTCATGGATCGGAAATGATATTTCTTTGACAAGTTTCCACTGTATGTGAAGAGTGTTCTGACAAACTCCTTTTTTCCTCCATTTTCCCCCTGTGCAGTGTGATCTCGACAGCAGACCGCAATGGCTTCCAGGTCAAAAGAAGAAAAGCTCCAGGGTTTGAACTGTCCAATGTGTCTTGATGTCTTAAAGAACGCTACCCTCCTTACCTGTGGCCATTCCTTCTGCAGGGGTTGTTTAGAAGCATATGACAAGCAGCACAAGGACCTGAATCACATTGTCTGCCCAGTCTGCAGGAAGACCACCATGCTGGATCAAGAACGGGTAGCAGGATTGACACCAAATTTTCTAGCGAAAGGTCTAGAAGATATCCTGAAAGTGGACGGCAGTGCACAAAGTCAAGAAAACGATCTATCATCAAAATTCTGTCCATTGCATATTCATGTCTATAAAGATATTTACTGCCAGCCCTGTAGTGAGTTCATCTGTCTTACATGTTATATTGACAGCCATCAAGATCACAAGATTAAGAAGCAGGAGGAGTTAGAAAAGGAGTTAAAGACCATGAGAGATGCTCTCCTTGAGAAGAGTAAGAGGAGAAAGACCCACATTGAACAGTGTTTGAGCGCGGCTGCCCTACATAGAGATTCCATGCATATTCAACTGAGTGGCTTGGAGAGGGATGTCAGAGGTGCCTCTGCCAACAAGTTTGCAACTCTCCAGCAAAATGAGGAAGAATTACTAGAGAAGATAGGAAACATCAGGAAATACTTGACCGAGCAGTTGGACAGCTGTATATGTCACTGCGCAGAAGTAATTGGTAGGATTAGTAATTCTGTCAAACTCTTAACCAATCATGCAAGTAAGTCTTCAGATCCTGATATGATTAAAGCTGTCCATCTGACATGTGCTGATCTAGAGGATTCACTAAAGGAGCCCACTGACGAAGAGTCTACAACACGTCTTAACGATATAAGAAGGAATGTACAGTTTTGTCCGGCTGGGGATGAGCTCCTTGCCCTAGGTTTTATAGATGTCGGCGACAACGACATAGAGAGTAATAGTAGTGAAAATACGACAGAACATACTGGGGATTCCGAAGAAGAGGGAGTGCCACCAGCTAACAGTCTGGAAACCGCGAATGCCATGCAACAAGTGAAGACTTCTGGTAGAAAGCATAGAAGAAACAGGAGAGGAAGAAAGCAGCAAGTTTGCAGGAATGATACAGGCATTCCAGAAACAGTATTGAATATTAATTCAATGAGTATTGTAAGAACAAGGGCTTTCCCTTTGAGTAAAAGACGCGTGTCCGGGCTCGCAGCTCTGTCGGAGGATGCAGTGGTTGTAGGATACGACATGGACCGACAAGGTTGCAACCGCTTCACTCTGTCAGGAGATGAGAGTAAATACCTTGGGAGAGAGGTGGGTTATGTCAGTAATGTTGCTTGCCTTTTAGGTGGCAGGACAGTTATATCGAACCATGTAAATGCTGTCTTCGTACTTAACTCCGTCAGCGGAAGCAGTAGAGGTATGAGTTTCAACCAACCTGGACGATGTCTCCAGATGTGCACCGATCAGCATGACAACATCTCGGCGTCAGTTCTAATCGACAGATATATGTCTTCCAGGGTAGCAGCCCTAACCCATACAGAGTGGTCCCCATTGAGGATATCCAAGCAAAACAAAACTGCGTTTCCAGGACCGGCATAATGATCACCAGTACCGGTGACATCACGCCTAGCACGGTCACTGTCTTTGACCTGGAAGGTCACGTAGGCACTTCCATCAGAGCAACCCATGAAGATGAGTATATGTATGCTACGGTAGACAGCCTCGATAGAGTTCTGGTAGCTACGGTGGTGAATGGGTCAGATGAAATGAGATTACAAGGTACAGGCTGCAAGGAATTCAGCTCGTTGAGGAGGTGAGGTTCCAACATCTCAGAATGACTTGGCCAATACAAAAAGCAGTATGTTCTTGAGTTCTCTGTTCTACATTGTCAGTCTTACACCCAACATGGTTGCTATAGCTACCCGGCACCATCTCGTGTTCATACAGCTAGGGATGTAAGTAGTGAAGAGTTTGGTCATTCCATCCTGGGCCTTGTTTCATAAACCTTGTAACCAATCCCAATTTACAAAAACTGTTATAAGCTACTGATATCCTAATTATCCTTGGATTTGATTGGTCGAGAGCAAAGTTGTCTTAGAAGTTAGTCATGGCGGTGATTGAAAAGTTGTTTGACATGATTATCTGAATGAAAGTTTGAGTAATTATCAAGACCAATTACAGCAGTCCGTGTATATTTGTATACCTAATCCATCTCCTAACGATGAGGTTCTACCTAGCTGTATGTGAAGAAAGAATGATTTTCAACAATTTCAATATTTTTCTTTTGCATTCTGGAACTTTATATTTCACTAATGTGATCATAACTGATGATGACAAAATGATCTTGTTGTTCAACTCTGAGTGGAATCACATTGTGGTTGAGTGTTGGTAAACTCTAAGTGGATTCACATTGTGGTTCAGTGTTGGTAAACTCTAAGTGGAATCACATTGTGGTTCAGTGTTGGTAAACTCTAATTGGAATCACATTGTGGTTGAGTGTTGT